>JACCPG010003483.1:0-30300 GCA_016069955.1 Drepana arcuata
ACGGTGAAGGAAAACCTCGAGAGGAAACCTGCATACGTCTGAGAAGAAATTCAAAGGCGTATGTATAGTCGTGCTTGAGTAACGGCGATGGACTCGCCATCTGTCACGTTGGCACCTAATATACCTCTGGCGGAAAGTGGGTGTGTGGGTATTACCTATACACCTCTGCCTATCCCTTCGGGGACCCTTGTGGGAAGGCGTGAGAATTATAAAATACATAGGAACTACAATAAAAGCTAATAGACTACATATTTGTTTTAGTTAGATTTATGTTTTAATGTTAGTAACACTATATATGGAAAAAATATGTGTCCATATTGATATAAATATACAGACATCGATGCCTTGCCGTGATCCTCACGGGATAGGAAGTTGTATTAAACCGCCAGTGCTCTTTACACTTACAGACCTTTCAGGGTCGGCATTGCTCGAACAATACCCCTGGTGTTGCAAGCGTCTAGGGGCGGTAAGCGCTTACCATTAGGCGGCCCGCATGCTTGTTTGCCTCTTATAAAAAAATTACTTCTTTCGGCTTATCCACATTCATCAGTCTCTTTATAAATGCTCGCCAGTTAAGAGTACTCTTGACGTTCATGTCCTTCAGTGTCCGATCGATTTGATAAATTAATATGTATTTATAATAATAATAATTTCTCCTTTTTGTAATGTCCTCCATTTTGTTTTCTTTCGGGCTATTTATTGGTGCTATTGCATCGGCATGAGAATAATAAAAAAACATCTAAAATTTCTAGAATAAAACTAAAACACCGTGTAATTGGAGTTGTAATTAAGGTATCAAAATTATTATAACTAAACGAAAACGTATACTAAATACCTGAATAATAAAATAAAAAGCATCGCATCAATGGTCACGTGACTGCCACGCTGACCGTCAACTTTCACATTTTTTTTATATCTGGAAGTCATCAACGACGCATTCCCATCGCCGCCGGAGTTTAGAAACTAAACGCAAATAATGTACAGAACCACATTTATACCAGTTTTCAATATAGGGGAATGCGTAAAAAAAAATACCAAGCAGTCATTACACACACATGACCACGGTGCGTGTATACAGCTCGTACGTACACCCCTTTCACTTACACACACATTGATTGGTGGTATTCGAACAGCGGAAACTACGGAGAGTCTATCAGAATTAAATAAAAATTATAAACATGCATATCATAACGCCCAGTCCCTAACGGTGTAGCCAGAGAAAATTGAGCGCCAGTTCCCACTATACGCACATACCGTCCATATTCATCAGTCTCTTCATACAAGCTCGCCGGCTTTGAGTAATCTTGACGTTCCCGTCCTTTAGTGTCCGATCGATTTTATCTACGTAGTTGGAACGTGGTTTTCCTCTGCCTCTTCCAAACCAATGTAACATACGGTTAAATTAAAATTAAAATCTTTAATGTTATTTATGTTGGTCTTCTAAAGGATAGACAGAGGTGTAACGCCCACTTCTCACCCTTATTCACTGCACTCAGGTTCAGAAACTCTTTGGTACAGTTGGGATTCAAACTTACAATCTTTGTATCGCTGGTGACAGGCAATGCTTTGTCCTTAGTTCTTAGATCCCGGATATTTTTTTCATATAGCTACTTTTATTTTTTTTATACTTAATTAATTCATTTTATTTTTTTAATAATAGTCAGTAGTGGTATTTTTTTTTTGTTTTACAACAGCTGTTTGTTATTTGTATACATATTAATTTAATATATTTTACTCCTCATGTTATCTTAATGAGGAATCTCAGCCAAGGATCAGACCATCACGAACACTTGAAAAAGGCGAGAACGAATAAGAAGTATCCTAATGAATGTGAGGGAAGCTTAAGAGGTCAGTAAGTCTAGAGAGAACTGGTGTTTTACTCTCTCTGCCTTTGAACAAAGTTTCAACAAAGTAGACGAGCGGTTTGAGTACTTGCCCGAAACAAATAAATTTGAATTTCGAATCCCTACTCCACCACAGAGTTTTTCTAAACTTAAGTACAGTGGTTAGTTACACCACGAGACTTACAGTTCAGGAACAGTACTTGAGTAACGGCGATGGACTCGTCATCTGTCACTTTGGCACCCGGAATATATCTCTAGCTGAAAGTGGGTTTGTGGTTGCTACTTACACACCTCTGCCTACCCCTTCGTGGGCCCATATAGGTGGGCGTGATGCTATATATAAAAACTATGAGACCAAAAATGTACAACATATTCGACTCTATCGCTTTCATAGTCTCCGCTTTAAAGACGATTAACTTTCCCTACCACTACATAAACATTGCTTTGTGTGAGTACTGCTTTCACTTTGTAACATTTTTTTGTTTTTTCTACGGTTTCCTTCGTCTGTATTAGTATTATATTGGTACAAAAATAGAATTAATAACTTCCTGTTGCTTCTTGAAATGTTACGTTAAAATATGTAAGAGATATATATTATATTAGAGGGCATGACTGAAATTCTTCAAAACATTCTTCTAAACTTCAGATAACTAGACTCAGATTTCAGATAAAATACTTTATTATTAAATTTATATTAAATTTAATAACAACAATTAATAATTTTTACAAAGAACAGTTGAAATTAACTACTTACAGATAAAATATTTGTCCCAAATCGGTATCCCGAGGCAACGTGCCAAGAAGACTAGCAGCATTGCCAAGCTGGATAGCAATGCTGATTTTCTGAGCGAGATATGTAAAATATAAAATAATATATAATAAATACATCCTCACGCTTTACCATACGGGTCCTCCAGGCAGAGGTGTATAGGTAGAACCCACACACCCACTTTCCTCCAGAGATACATTTTAGGTGCCAACTTGACAGATGGCGAGTCCATTGCCGTTACTCAAGCACGACTATACATACGCCTTTAAATGACTTCTCAGACGTATGCTGGCTTCCTCTCGATGTTTTCCTTCACCGTAAAGCTCGTGGTGTGACAAAACACAACTTAAGTTCAGAAAAACTCACTGATGCAGTAGGGATTCGAACTTGTGGTCTTTGTGTCGCAGGCAACTATTCAAACCACTCGGCCACCACGACTTCATTATTATTATTATTTTAATATATCATTTACATTACATTAAATATAATTTGAACACAACAAATAGATATTGATTCTGTCATTTTCTAAAGATCTTCGAATTAAAAGTTTTTGCTATTATGATTAAATATTACTGATTCATTTCTTATTTTTCTCATTCTTTCTCTGATCTTATACCATTACAAAAACTTCTCATCAACTCTAACCTCCATTACAGGTTCCATACCAATAAGACTACTTGGCATTCTAGTTCGAAAAAGTATATAAGTTGATTACACTAGTGATCAATAATAGTGAATTTAAACTATTATTGATCACTAGTGATTCCCGGAATCTAGATACCAAACTTATTTTCAGGAAAATTATTAAGTTACTTATTTTTATTCATACTGTTTTACCGTGATAACCTAGCAGTGGGCTACCGGAACGTGATAGTTATGTTGATATATAGGAAACGAGCATGCGTTTGTGACGAAATTCAAAGATTTACCTATATTTGTATGTATATCGAAAGAGGTATGTAAGTCTAGAGAGAACTGGCGCTCTACACTCTCTGCCTACCCCGGTAGGGACTCGGCGTGATGATATGTAGGTATATCGTTGGCTAGATTCCATAGGACAAGCTTTGCTTAAGGGAGTAGGTCGGTTTGTGTGGAATTGTACTAAGGTGTTTATTTTTTATTTATTATACGTATGAGGTATGTAAGTCAAGAGAGAACTGGCGCTCTAAACTCTCTGCCTACCCCGTTAGGGACTCAGCCGGCTGATATGTATGTATTATTTCACGTATACTGGAACTTAGGTTAGTAATTTTGTACCAGGGAAGCATAACCGGATATTTTCCGTCGTGCTGTCATTATGTTAGACACACAACATTCTCTCATCTCGTGGAATTTGGGCCCCCTATGTTGGTACAACTTTTCTCCTCGCTTTCACAATGAGAGATCGAGTAAGCATCGTGCCCTCAATGTACTGACCGTAGAATAACGACGTAAGAACAGTTTCCATGTTGGAGAAAACGCACTCTATCGTGAATGAAATTTAGTTTAAAATTCACTGGCAAAATAAAAACGGTGGGTTGTTTTTTTCGGATAGGGACCAAGTAAGAACTGGTGGTAGAGTTTTTTTTATACTCCAAGCTTAGATGAGCCGCTCACCCAAGCATAGTAGTTCTACGTAGGTTTTCTTTTCGGTATGTTGAAATTATTCCATATTCGAAAGTCCGTTAAAAGTAGGTAATTCATATAAAACCTAAATAAGCCTTTAATATTTCCCTTGATTTTATTTATTTCCTTGATTTTGAATTCTAGTTAATACTCTGCATCTAATTAACCATAGGTTGCACATAGATATTTAAAATTCGATATTATTTACGTAGCGTGGCAATGTTACTTACTAGCCTTTTTACAATAATATTTAGTATGAAATGTTTAGTTACATTAATTAAAAAACTTTAATGAACTTTAAAAATTAATTGAATTCCACGAGATTCTAAGTTTAACTCAAACTCGGAGATTTTTTTATAAAACTTTTTTTAAAGACTTTTTATCAAAGTATATTCGTCTAAATAAAGTGTATATTAATATGACTATTGGATGAAGTAAACGCAAACGCAATACTTTGTAATATAATCCTTAATAATTTGGCCCCGACGGGGTAGGCGGAGGATTGTAGGTAGTACTCACACACCCACTTTCTGCCAGAGATATATTTTAGGTGCCTACATAACAGATGGCGAGTCCATCGTTGTTACTAAAGCACGACTATACATATGTCCTTTAAATTTCTCCTCAAACGTATGCACGTTTCCTATCGACGTTTGCCTCCACCGAATAGCTCGTGGTGTGAAAACAATTAAATAATTGTTCAATATAATTTAAAAAGTATGTGATAACTTCTGATGAACGAAATAAATACACATTTCAGTAAGCATAAACCTGGTAACACCTATTACACTGCCTTGATTCAGGTGGTATTGTGTTTCGCAATCATTTGGCCAACCGGATACAAGGCTTTTTTGCGCTTCGAGACGAAAGTGAAAGCCGAATGGTATCCGAAAGTGGAAAGCATTGTGAAAGTGAACGTACGTTTGGCTTGCAAATACCAAGTGTAAATACTATATTGTTTTGGTTTCGTAATTTTCTGTTGAGACTTAAGAATTAAACTCTGGACGTGGAGAACGCAAGGTTTTCAGAGGCACTGTTGCACTGGAAAACAGAACTGAATACGCCATCTTTTCTCATAATTAATATCTACACTTCACACGCTTTTTTTTTCTTTTTTATTCTTATAACATGTCTGTTAGCTTATGCAGTAAATAGCACGTTAGGAATGCGGCTTCCTATGGAAATAATCTCCCTTTTATCATAAAAATGTTAATAGACAAATTGACATCAAATCAATTTCGATTCCTTGTCTCTTGAGCTAGATATAAATGAATTCTTGTTCTGTACTTTATCTTGTATGTATCACACAGACTTTGCATGGTTTAAAGTGAAATTCTGTATGTGGCAATATTTTAAGCATCTTCCTCTATATTATTACTTCAATAAAACATATTTTGCCGTGTCTGCTTAACTGTACGCGAGAAATTAAACAAGTTTTTGGGTTCTTACAGCCGTTTTCACTGTCAGCGTATTATTTAGTTGTACCAAGAACATTGTACGTACAATTATATTCAATGAAATTTTCTATAGTGACCCTTTTGGGGTTGTCTGCCAGTGATTCATTATTCTAGGTAAATATAAATTATATATTTAAATAGATCGTCAAATGTTAAAATTGTCAACAACTGATAATGCTACTTTGATTATTAGCACGAACTTTACGGTGAAGAAAATCCTGCAAACATAGTCACCATAAGTCTCACTGGCACCAAAATATCGAATCTCCGGCATGATAAGGGCTGTTCACCTCTCCTGACCCTTTCATGGACCCTAATGACAAGGTGTGAAGATACTCCATTTAAATATAAAACAAAAACAAAGCGTATATGTTGCTGAAAGCTAAAAAGAAAGACATGCTTAAGTAATTTTGCTGACATAAGTAAAAGCAAACAACCGTAAGTATTTTTGTGTCAGCTGATTCACAACGCCTTTTCAGGATCGTAAGAGAAGGCGTAACATTTAAAAACTTTCATTTCAATGACATCACAAGTGACAACATCCTTTGTAAGGTTATATCACAAATCTTGGTGAGGGCAAGATGGCGGCCGTGAAAGTCGGCCGTTGAACCCGGACCGGCACACTTAGCTCTCTACATTCATACCGACACAGAAATGTGCGCGGATGTGAGTCTTACCTGCTCTGTTTAGAGACTAGAATCGCCTCGAAGTTTCTCCATGCGCTTTTTATTTTCAATCGATCTTTTACTATTATAGAACTGAAGAAAAGTAGTTTTCTCTTAATCCAGACTTATCAGCTGCCATTTTAAAATTAAAAAGTTAAGGTGCAAGCATGCGGGCCGCCCGATGATTAGCGGTTACCGCCTCACCTCCAAGTCGCAAGTCGCAGGAAGTCACTTGAAAATTATGTTCATTCATTCTAATTGTTGAATACCTACTACGGGATTATTTTCACAGGATCTTATTAAATCAGTGCATCATATGTATAGAGCCGGCGCTCTATTCTCTCTGCCTACCCCGTAGGGGACTCGGCGTGATGATATGTATGATGATGTATGTATTTAATACTTAGTAATTATCACTCTGTGTCCTCATACCAATATAAATATTTTGGTACAGTAAGTACCACACAATAAACTGGTCTTAAACTACGTTAAGCTTTTATTACAGTAAACAAATATTCTTGTCCATCTCAAAAATATCTGCCCATAGAGAAAATCGAATCCGCGACCTCAAGCTTCGCAGCGAGAATCCCTGACAACTAGACCTGATGGCCGCCAATGTATCCCTTATTTGTCAGTTCTAACATATGCTATTTATTTTGACTCATTTTTGTTGGTCGGCAGAGAATAGAGCGCCAGTTCTCTCTAGACTTTTTGCCAATTAATTTTGCCCTACCAACTATTAGAGCAAATGTCTTAAAACAACCTGTATATCATTCGCTTAATGGCCATAATGTAAGAGACAAGAAGAGCCGCGGACGACAGCATAATTATTCTGGCCGAGTGTACACACTTTCTCACACGCACATTCACAATAGTCGGCCTGATTTTCCATCCCGTTGCGTTCAATGTATGTAATTGGGGTGTGCGTGGAATGTGGGTCTTCTGGTAAGGTGTTGGCTTTGAACATCAAACATACAGCAAAGCATACAAACCTACATGAGATATTTTCTCATTTGTTTAATGGTTTTTGAGTCGAAACTTGTAGACCTATCTACTAGTAGACATACCTTATACCTTAGCTGGAGTACACTATAAATACAATCTCCCGATGATTTCCTTCACCGTAAAGCTTTTGGTGTGACTAATCACTGTATTTAAGTTCATAAAAACTCATTGGCACAGTCGGGATTCGAACTTGCAATACTTGTGTTGCAGACAGCTACTAGAACACCTCGAACAACTAACTCTAACTCTCTTAGCAAATACGAATGTAAATATGAAGAAGCAAATATGATTATTTGTAACTGATAAATTAAAAGAGTACTAAATCTATTTAAAAAATCCAACGGGAGATTCCATGGTTACTCTTTTCAAATACATTTACGTTGTAAGTAATTCGTAATAATTAGTTAAACGTAGATAACACGCTACGTCGTTGAAAAGACATCAACGCGCTACGAACATATTGTTCGGTAGCTACTTATTCGGATTTCTGTAAGACTCAACTTTTCTACATAATCAAAATTTAAATAATAATAATGTAATTAATATGTGTTGAATATGTATGATATAACAAACTTGGAACAGGTGAGTACTTTCTAAAACTTTCATTTTTGCTTTGCCCACCTACTCGAAATGGTGTTTATACTCCTTCAAAAAATACAAACAAGTTTCGACCTTGTACGAAGATCATATAGGTTATATTGCTTTGGTTAATAAGTGGTTTGGTCACATACCAGTGATGAATGGACGGCGCTCTTTCACTTGTTATGTAATGCACAATAAAATGTATAGTTATAATGTTAAAAAAGAGAAAAGCCTTGTAAACCTTTTTTTTAAGATATTATATTTAAAAATTAATATTATGGATATAATAAAACGAAATATGACCTATTTATAATACTGACCATAGACTATTTAAACTAAAAATACACTTAATAAAAAAAAATTGATATCTCTATTAATACACATGTTTTTAAAAATCATTAAATTTGTTTTTGTTTTTTGCTGTTAATTTTTTTTTTTAAATTTGAAGAAAAATGATATCATCTCATCATTCATTATCTGTAACAGATTTTTATTAAGTTGGCTATAAATAAGTAGTCAATAATATATAAGACAATTTGTGTCTATCTTATATTAAATAAATTGTATTGAAACAATTGTGTTTCTCTGTAAAAAACGAAGTTTATTTTTATTTAACATTAAATCTATATATACAAGTAAACCAAACATAAATAAAAGTATTTACCTGTAAAAAACGAAGAAACGACAATTAAAGTTATAAAATACAATTCTCTTTTAAATAATAACAAATCTCTTAAATAAAATATTTCTATGGTCTGTCAACAACCTTGACAGCTAATATTTTTTATAAAGCCGTTATGGCCTACATCTGTTAGATTAACTCCAAAGAGGAATTAGCAGATATTTTCCTTTACATCTCCCCTCCAAAAAAAAATTTTTTTTTTTCAGGAAAAAATAAAAAATCTCTGTAAAAAAAAATTAACACTATATTCTAATTTTTAATCTATATCACAATATAATACACATTAACCCAACTAACAACAATAAAAAATTACAATAAAACCAAATTTGTTAGCATTATTCCTGTTCATAAACAGGTGTTGGTATCAGTTTTGTGATATGAAAGAGATTGGACTCGAATTTTTTATGACCAGTATTAATCTTATAAATAGAATTTGAAATTTTTTCTATTATTTTAAATGGTCCAATTTTCAGCTCCTCTAATTTGTTTCTATTTAGTTTGTTTCCATTCTCTATATATACCAGTATGCTTATATACGGGCCTTAGCTCGTCTGGAATATCAAAAACACGTGAATCCGTTGTCTCTATAGAGGTGATGCATATAACGTTTGTTTTACCGTCTGCTGATCCCAATACAGTAAATGTAAATCTTAACTTTTCCATCTTTATCAGTTTTACTGAAATTGTCGTTTTATAAGACAATTTGTGTCTATCTTATATTAAATAAATTGTATTGAAACAATTGTGTTTCTCTGTAAAAAACGAAGTTTATTTTTATTTAACATTAACCCTTGTGGGGTGAGGATATATTTATTTATTTATTTATATCTATATATACAAGTAAACCAAACATAAATAAAAGTATTTACCTGTAAAAAACGAAGAAACGACAATTAAAGTTATAAAATACAATTCTCTTTTAAATAATAACAAATCTCTTAAATAAAATATTTCTATGGTCTGTCAACAACCTTGACAGCTAATATTTTTTATAAAGCCGTTATGGCCTACATCTGTTAGATTAACTCCAAAGAGGAATTAGCAGATATTTTCCTTTACAAATATATAACAAACTTGGTATGAAAACGCCATGCAAAGCCTAGTCAACATCGAAAAGTATTTTAAACTAGTATTTTTATACTACCTAGTATACGAAACATACACCAAACTATTCCATTTTCCACAGAAAATAAAAAATAATATTTATTTTCATTATGCGATTTTATAAATTTCGTAAATCGTAAATCACAGCCAACTTTACGTGAATTAGTGTTAAGAATGTTGTAATTTTAATTTAATATTATGTTTTAATTTTTTTGTATATAAAGCTCAATAAATAAAATATTTTTTTTTTATTGGCGTTTATGCCAAAATTTTGAGCATTTTTTTTTTACACTTGTTCCAAAACTAATTTATATCACTATAATTATACTTTATAGCCTAGTGTGAATAGTGTTACAAATCTAAGCTTATAATTATAATTGTATAAGCTTATAAGCTTATAATTTTGCGCTTAGATTTTAATTTATATTTAACGGGACTAAATAACAATTTCCCTTTTTCCATTAATAAAAAATTCGGATATAATCGGTTTTTATCTAGGTTCACCGGTTCAAAATATTTACAAGATAGTAGAAACATATCATCACGCCGAGTCCATCACGGAGTAGGTAGAGACAGTAGAGCGCCAGCAGATAGTAAAATACATACATAATTATCATCACGCCAAGTCGCTAACGGGGTAGGCAGAGAGTATAGAGCGCCAGTTCTCTCTAGACTTACATACCTCTTTCGCTTCGTCCACATTCATCAGTCTCTTCATACATGCTCGTCGGTTTCGAGTACTCTTAAACTAGTAAAACACGAAATATACAAAACCACTGAAAACAAAACAAAAATAAACAGAAGTCAAACAGTTTCATCAATGCATAATGCATATTTTTTCTTTTTGCTAACAAGCCTCCTAGCGACATCTGTCGGCGTATACGCTGAAACATTCATTACACTGCCATCTACCGAACTCCATTGCAAGATTTGATTTGAACATCGATTCATACTCAAACCAAAAAGAATAAAATGAAGTGTGCAAAGAGTAATTGAAGTCGAGCGCTAGAGAGAGCTGTTTTGTTTTATTTTTATTAACTCATAGCATCGTGAGAAAATAATAAAAATAACGAATAAAAAGATATTAATGGCAATCTAGCTATGCCTAGCGGCTACATCCGCGTAACATTGGATTATAGATGATAAACATATTTGAAAAATAAAAGTAGATTAAGTATAACACTAGCGATCTGGTTGAAATCATTTGAAAATTACCGGAACAACAGATATATCTAGGACGAGTGAAGAAAGATTGACGAAACAGGTATACAAATTGAATGTGTAAGTAAGAAGAGGCAGAGGAATAACACATTTCCACTACGCTGTATACCCACGACACTCACGGATGGGAACTTCAAGAGTACCTACTCGAAACCGGCGAACATGTATAAAGAGAATTATGAATGTGAACGAAGCTAAAGTATGCAAGTCTAGAGAGAACTAGCGGTCTACTCTGTCTACACCATTAGGGATTTTTTTTTGTATTGTCTCTCGTAGCGTGAGTTGGAGAGTTGAGAGAGGGAACTTTTGCTACTTAACCGGTCAATGGCGAGTCCTAGGCCTCCAGCCAGACCATTAGGGACTAGACCTGACGATATATATGGATGTTTATGTTATCAGTTGCGTTTATACTTTCATATGTTATTTTTTTTTTTATTATTTTTTTTTTTATATGTACTTAGATTTTTTCAAACAATTACTGCCTATTGAATCTACTTCTAGGCCAGGTGCAAAAATCCAGTCTCTGAACGTCTCAATTCTTCTGACCACGGCTTAGTTCTATGTGTTGTGTGATAAAGGTTGCCAGAGCTCCGCATCAAATGTTAGAAAATCCTCTCTTATACTGTAAGCTAAGCAATTCCATTCACGATAAGGTCGGTGATGCGCGAATGGTGCCTAAGATAAGATGTTTATTAGATTATGTTGCCTGAGTGTTCATCCACCAAACAGGTATATTCTCAATAATTTATATCTCACACACGCACATACACTCACACACACACACACACGTACACATACACACACACTCTCACTCTCACACACACGCACACACTCTGTTATTTTCTCTATATCCTGTATCTATAGGAACTGTGACCATCTCTATCCGGGGATGAGTGTTAATGTCTGCGACACAGTTTATAACTACTGCAGGTATTATCGCATACAATTTTGTAATAATAATATAAATAATATATCCTCACGCCTTCCCACAAGGGTCCCCAAAGGGGTAGGCAGAGGTGTATAGATAATACCCACACACCCACTTTCCGCCAGAGGTATATTAGGTGCCAACGTGACAGATGGCGAGTCCATCGCCGTTACTCAGGCACGGCTATACATACGCCTTTGAATTTCTTCTCAGACGTATGCAGGTTTCCTCTCGATGTTTTCCTTCACCGTTCGTTCACAAGTTCGTGATGTGACTAATCACTGTACTTAAGTTCAGAAAAAACTCATTAGTACAGTCGGGATTCGAACTTGCGACCTATGCGTCGCAGGCAACTGCTCGAACCACTCGGCCACCACGGCTCTCTTTACAATTTTGTACTCTATATATTTTGTTCCTTTAATAAATAATTTAAATTTAATTTAATTAAAATTTAAATTCTTGTATGTCGTCATTATTGTATATGTATATCATCACGCCGAGTCCCTAACGGGTATATAATATAAAAATGGTCTCACCGTAGTGCTATTTTTTATGGCGCGATACCTCCACGATTTCGATTCAAAATTCCAGTTATTTTGGTTAAATATTACATCTATAGAGTAAATATAAAATGAATACCACAATGTAGCGTAAATTAATAACCACAAGACTGTGAAATATGTAATTATTGACAAGCATACGGCCTACCTGACTAGAAACGGTTACCGTAGCCTATTTACGCTCACGATACCGAAGTATCACATGCGTGTTGCGACTGTGTGTACGGAGAGTTATACTGTGTTGGTACCAAAGTAGGACTTATCCCCCTGTTGCCAACACAATATAAAAATCCTTCCCCCGCCAAGGATCACATTATCGGAAATCTTATTCATCGCATACCTAACCCTTTGGGGACCCTTAAGGGAAGGCGTGAGGATACATTATTATTATTAATCGCGCAGGAACACAACACACAAAATTGTGTTATTTCGCTACGGGCTTCTATAAGGTGGAGTCGGGCAGCTCCAAATACGAACGAGAAATCCGTTGTGTTCTATCTTCCAGCGGATATTCCAGTATTATGGACACGTCGCTCGCGGCAATTCGGATAACTGTGAAAAGCTGATGATAGTTAGTCATATCGAAGAGTAATAAACGCGTGACCGAACACCCTCCCGCGGTCAGACATAACGAAGACGCTCACTGACCTGCCTACCTAAAGCTATCCTCCAAACATTACCTATTACATCCTCCATACCTCCAAAGATAGAAACACGTGGAGAAAGTGATTCTAAAACTGGCCAATATTTCAGAACAGACAGGACCCTTAGAAATGAAGATGCAAACTAAGAAGAAACGTAGATGTTTTTAAAAATACTAACAAAGATGACAATAATATATGCAATTTAAAGAGCCGTGGTGGCCGAGTGGTGCGAGCAGTTGCCTGCGATGCAAAGGTCGCAAGTTCGAATCCCGACTGTACCAATGAGTTTTTCTGAACTTTCTGAACACCACGAGCTTTACGGTGAAGGAAAACATCGAGAGGAAACCTGCATACGTCTGAGAAGAAATTCAAAGGCGTATGTATAGCCGTGCTTGAGTAACGGCGATGGACTCGCAATCTGTCACGTTGGCACCTAATATACCTCTGGCGGAAAGTGGGTGTGTGGGTATTACCTATACACCTCTGCCTACCCCTTCGGGGACCCTTGTGGGAAGGCGTGAGGATATAACAAAATATGAATTGGTAGTGGTATGAATAACTTTTATTCATCAAGGAACCCTAAAAGTTAACGCATTGAACACGTGCGACAACCATCCATCAGACACACGCTAGCGAACGCTTTCTTTACCCAAAACCACGACGTGACAATTTCAAAGTACATGTAATTGTGACATTAATAATATATAATAATGGAATGTTTTCATTTTTAAATTGAACTTAATGTACCTATGTATGGTTGTGATAGTAACCTATTTATGGGATACTAGCGGTCCGTCCCGGCTTTGCACAGGTGGACATTGTTTTTATGAAGGAAAATTTAGTTTATATCATTCAAGGTGAATGTAGCTTTCCAATGGTGGAAGAATTTTTCAAATCGGTCTAGTACTTTTTGAGCCAATTCGTTACAAACATACTTATTTACATACAAATCTTTCCTCTTTATAATAATGATGATTTATATTGGTAATTAGTATCAGTTTAGAAGTATAGATAAGACTGCATATACATTGATAAGAATGGCCTTGTTCATACAATCTTGGGCATCAAATATGTTCTTTATTATATAAAATTTACTTACCGAAAAGCTAAAACATATAACAATATCTTCAGGATTTTCCACGAGAGTTCCCGTGTAGATAGATGCCAACGTTAAAAAAGGTAGGTTTATCACCGGCTCTAGAACATACCTTTTCATGAATTATAATTTCCAAACAACTTTTTGTAATGGTGAGAAAATTATGTATTTTAGGAAAATATATTTAATTTTGATTAAATTAAAATATATTTAATTTTGATTAAATTAAAATATATTTAATTTTGATTAAATTAAAATATATTTAATTTTGATTAAATTAAAATATATTTAATTTTGATTAAATTAAAATATATTTAATTTTGATTAAATTAAAATATATTTAATTTTGATTAAATTAAAATATATTTAATTTTGTTTAAATTAAAATATATTTAATTTAATTTTGATGAGCCGTGGTGTCCGAGTGGTTCGAGCATTTGCCTGCGACGCAAAGGTCGCAAGTTCGAATCCCGACTGTACCAATGAGTTTTTCTGAACTTAAGTACAGTGATTAGTCACACCACGAGCTTTACGGTGAAGGAAAACATCGAGAGGAAACCTGCATACGTCTGAGAAGAAATTCAAAGGCGTATGTATAGTCGTGCCTGAGTAACGGCGATGGACTCGCCATCTGTCACGTTGGCACCTAATATACCTCTGGCGGAAAGTGGGTGTGTGGGTATTACCTATACACCTCTGCCTACCCCTTCGGGGACCCTTGTGGGAAGGCGTGAGGATATATTATTATATATATATATATTTAATTTTAACTATAAAGCTTAACTTTAAGATCCGTGGTTCGCGTAGTTTCCTGCAACATAAAAGTTGCAAGTTCAATCTCGATTATACCAATGGGTTTTTTTCAACATAAGTCCAGTGTTTAGTCACACCACGAGCTTTAGGGTGCATGGGGAAACATAGATAGGAAACCTGTGTACGTTATACGTTTGAGAAGATATTCAAAGACGTAAAATTCATGTTTCCGTAACATCGGTGGATTCACCATATGTCACCTTGGCACCTAAAATATATCTCCGGTGCAATGTAGGTGTATAGGTACTACCTACACACCTCTCTAGTAGGGAGGGGTGAAGATATATGTGGATTTAGCACAGAAGTATGTAAGCCCAGAAGGAGCTCTACTCTCTCTGCTAATCTCTATAGGACTCTATTACCAAAAAGTACATTTTAACAAGTATATGTCATTGTTCTTATTACAAGTGATCAAATTATTTAATAATCACTTGCGATTAAATCAAAATTCCTCACTGACGATTATGTTTTTTGAACATTTGTCAAAGTAAACGTCCAAAACAAAATTTGTCGTCAAATGCACAGAAGAATATGTCATAATACTATTTATTAGAGCCTAAATTACAGTGCATAGCTTGCCCACCAACTGCACTCATTTTACTAACGATCTTATGAAAATAAGCGGACTGTACAAACTTGATTGTACCCAATAAAATTATCATTTCAAAATCTGCTAGTCGAAAACCGATTCTATTTAGTTGTAATAGAGCAAATCCTATTGCATCGAATGGAATGCGACAGCAAATGGAATTTAGTATTTTAAATGTTGGAGATCAGACCACGCTCTAGCCAGGAGTAATCATCTAACCACAAACAAAAGCTCGAAATATAAAAGGGTAACGATAATAATAACTGAACATAGCTACAAAGCTTGCTGAAGCAACCGGTTGTGTTCCAAAATGTTCAAAATTTTCATATTTATAACGTTCGCTTGTGTAACGGCATTCCCAAGTCCAGACGCAGGACTCAAAGATGAAGCTGTACGTGTTAAAAAAGACTGTGCCAATGGAATTTTGAATCCAACGTGCTTGAAATTGAGTGCTATTTCCCTAATCGAGAAACTTAGTAATAAGGACGAGGTAACTTTGATCCCTGGCGTGAGTTTAGTTAAGGATGGTGAAAAGGGGAAATACAATGATGTTGCAGCTGAACTAGCAAGATCCTTGTCGGAGCCTGAAGATAGATTGGACAAGTTTCTTTTGTACCAAGTCAGTACATTTCTAGATACGCACTCAGTTAAACTGAAGCTGTTGGACGACGCTTCCGTAGAAGAAGCGAAGAACATGATCGGAGAAGGCAGAGCGAAGAATTCATTAGGAATGGGAGGCAAGAAGGGCGGCATGGGGAGCCTTATAGCTATGGCTATGATGATGAAAGGTCAGTATAAGCAACAAGTATGATAATAGTTGATGATTGTTGATGATTGTAGTATGATATTTTATTTTATTTATTATTTATTGATTATTTCTCTTGAAAGGAGAGGAAATATTTATAGAAAAGAATAATTTTATTTCGGATCATTTGTTGTTATCGTTATCAAGTTGTTAGGCGTGTCAGTCTCGTGTCGACCAGTTTCAATTGTGTACATATATAATACCATGTAAATGAAAACATAGAAAACTCGGTTTTATACTTTAACGTCCAAAGGTTCTTAATTTTTATAATAAAATGTAAATGAATATGGCAATAGTAATGTAAGTCAAAAGAAACATTACACGCTTATATATTATAAGAATACATACATCATAATCTGTATTTGACGTCATACACGTCAAATACAGATGAAATATAATGACGGCCGACGGCTGTCTGGTCTAATGGTTAGAGCTCCTGACTGCGAGTCATGAGGTCGCGGGTTAGATTCCCGCTGAGGGTAGATAATTTGTGCGATGAACACGGGTTTTTGTACCTTAATCTTGGATGTCCTATACATCTATCTATGTAAGTAAATATATCGTTGTCTAGTTACCATAACACAAGCTTTGCTTAATTTGGGACTAGTCAAATTGTGTGACATTGTCCCAAGGTATTTATGATAATAATAAATATCATTATTATTATTATTAGAAATTCAAAGGCGTATGTATAGTCGTGCTGGAATAACGGCGATGGACTCGCCATCTGTCACGTTGGCACCTAATATACCTCCGGCGGAAAGTGGGTGTATGGGTATTACCTATACACCTCTGCCTACCCCTTCGGGGGCCCTTGTGGGTAGGCGTGAGGATATATTATTATTTTATTATATTATTATAATTGTACAGAAGATCAAGGAGAGGAATAAAAGTCAATTAAGCTTAGATCTCTAATACAATTAAAATGCAAGCACATTAAAACAGGACATACTATTCTACAACTGTACAAACATCTCCATACTCCATGGAGTCGGAGTCCTTATTTTAAGTACACTTGAGAGAACCTTCATGTGACCGGCAAATATAATTGACTTGCTATCTTTAAGCATTGCATCTTCAGTATTCAGAAGGAAATGTAATACAAATTATATCAAAATGAATTCACAAGTGCAGAGCAAAAGGACTCAATTATTATTTTCATTATGAAACATAAAATCATCTTTGCAATTGAAAAGTGTGATATGGCAGTTATCATATTAAAAACCCATAAAATGACTATGCTATTTGGACGTCCACTCCACAGTGACTGGATACGATAATAAACCAAAACCTTACTCCGTTTCGAGCGTCAAGCTAAATTCGTTCTTTTACACGTCGTTTTAAAACTCACATTTGAAGATGCCGCAACAGCCTTTTTGCAGTCAGCCTTCTATGAAAATATAATGGCTATAAGAGTGCTCTGTACTAATCATCCTCCTATGTGAGACAACATATAAAAGGTGAACGCATTATCAAACTATAGCAGTATTCGTTTCGATTCGGACGTGTGTGAAATGTATCGCCTAACAATCTTTGTGTTTTTGGCAGCCGCAATGGCATTGCCTAACCCCGAAGTACGTGAAACACGCCATAATTCCATAGAACCTGCAGAAACTGCAAGAGCTTTGAGCAAGGACTGCACTAACGGAATTTTTAGCCCGACCTGTTTGAAAATCGAAGCCATATCGATGTTGGAGAAACTTAATACGAAAGAAGAGTTGAATCTCCTACCAGGAGTGAGCTTGGTGAAGGAACAGACTAAGGAAAACGGGAGTGAAGCTGAAGACTTTGCCGCGGAACTAGCTAGGTCGATGCCTTCAAAGCCTGAAGAAAGATTAGACAAATACCTTCTGTATCGACTTGGGAATTACCTGGAAACCCATACAGTGAAACTCAGGTTGCTGGATGAGAGTGCTTCCAAAGAGGCTAGGGCTCTGGTCAATGAAGGAAGGGCTAAAAACGACCTCGGAGGTGGGAAAAAAGGCGGAATGGGTGGTCTTATGGCTATGGGACTGATGATGAAAGGTAAGACCGAAGGATCCGAAAATGTGTTTTGGAATCGTTATGAAGGATACGTTGCTTAGTACTTTTGATAAGAGGCTTATAAATGTATTTTGCGTTGATTAAGTAAGCTCTCGGTTCTGAACGGCTTTTGAACAAACGCGATGAAAGTCACGACTGAAAAGTATTTTTACCGTTTATTCGCTTGAATTATGTAAAAAATTACAAATATTGCAATCTAAGCAAAAGGTCGAGAATTGCATGACCGGTTTATATTTGTGTATATTTTCATCACTGGTATGTTATGATTCACAATTTGGACCGATCGATGATCGTGTTTCATATATATTTCCACTCAAGTGAAGGTGGAAGTTGCAAAATTTTTTCTTGCAAAATAATTTTGCAAGAAAAAAGTTAACTATTCAAAATATACCTAGTCATCTGCCAAAAAAATATTTTTACGGTTTGCTGGCATAATTTATGTAAAAAACTTACTAAGTAGTTTACTTGTCCAAAAGCAACAGCACTGTGATCTCAATGTGTCAGTTAATAAAAAAAAAATATTCAAATGGAAACGTTTTAACTACAACTTTACTTAATTGAAATATTTATCAGTACATGCGAAAAACTTTCATAGAGAGTTAATTCTGAAGAAATTAATATAATAGTTTCATATTCTTTTTTTATCATAAACAAAACAGAACTATAGCGTGTTTTAATTTGTTTATGATTCGCTTCACTTCCAAAGTTCGACTTCTCAAATAAGTCTACATCTTTTGTATATTTGCCTTTCATTAATTAAAGTCTATTTGTTATAATTGTAAGCAGAGGTGTGTAGGTAGTACCCACACACCTAATTCCGCCAGAGGTATATGTAGATGCCAACATGAAACATGGCGAGTCCATCGCCGTTACTCAACATACATTACTACCTATACACCTCTGCCTACCCCTTCGGGGACCCTTGTGGGAAGGCGTAAGGATATATATATAATTCTTCTGTGCAATAATGATGTGTTCGTGTTCAAGTGGATTCGAGCATGGTTTAGTTTCACAATTGAACCGACTGGTGGCGCTGCTATTTCAGGAACTAAATTTTTTCACCCAAGCGAAGCAGGGTGGGTGTGCTAGTTATATATACATAATTCACGGCAAAAGAACTTGCAAAAAGACCTTGAAGCGAAACCTTAATAGTGCAATGCCTCTTCTCATTTATGGAAGCTTAAAACTTAGTAACTTGTAACTTTATTTGAAGATTCTTTAAAATCAAAGGCTATTCTTGGAAAACATTAACACAGAATAGATTTGCCAATCAGAGCATGAATACGGCGAAGAGACACTTTTCACTACAATTATGTAGGAACTAAACTATGTGTGGTATTACGAACCTGAGCCTTGCCAAGATGTAATGATATAATCATAATTTAAGAACAGATGTATATAGACGTCTATGCGAATTGCCTGCGACACAAACATCGCAAGTTCGAATCCCGACTGTACCAATGAGTTTTTCTGAACTTAGGAGGATATATTATTATATATATATCCTCACGCCTTCCCACAAGGGTTCCCGAAGGGGTAGGCAGAGGTGTATAGGTAATACCCACACACCCACTTTCCGCCAGAGGTATATTAGGTGCCAACGTGACAGATGGCGAGTCCATCGCCGTTACTCAAGCACGACTATACATACGCCTTTGAATTTCTTCTCAGACGTATGCAGGTTTCCTCTCGATGTTTTCCTTCACCGTAAAGCTCGTGGTGTGACTAATCACTGTACTTAAGTTCAGAAAAAGCTCATTGGTACAGTCGGGATTCGAACTTGCGACCTTTGCGTCGCAGGCAACTGCTCGAACCACTCGGCCACCACGGCTCATTGAGGATATATTATATTATTCTCGCTTACAAAGGATTGCATATTATTAATCTAGCCACCTTTCTATCAATATGTAACATGCGCACGTGGTTCCATTGTTTATTGCAGAGTTCTGATCAACTCACCTAAATTCTACAGGTTGTAACCTTATTTAACGTTATTAAATACTAGCTTATGCCTGCGGCTTCGCCCGCGTGGTATTCGAAAAAGTAACTTATGTATTTTCCTGCTAGAATCGGCTCAGCCGCTATGCCGTGTAAGAGCAACATACTCTATAGTATTAGAACTTTGAATTTTTGACATTAAAAAAAAAAGTAGCCTATGTCCTATTCCTAGGTATGAGCCATCACGATTTCAACTTTCAGCCAAATCGGTTCAGCCGTTTTGGCGTGAAAGAACCGCAAACATCCAAACACATTTATAATATTAGTAAGATAAGATAAGATAGACCGCCACGAAGACACGCCCCACCAATGTCTAGTCGAGTAGGTCGCGGGATACGGGTAGTATGACCCGAGTCTATTAATTGTAGTGTGCGTGTGCACTCATAAGTAATCAATGTGTACCGACAATACTCAATCATTAGTGGAAGGTTGCACACTTACTCTATAAACTATAGGAAATAATAGTGGGGCGCGTCTTCGTGGCTGGCAATATCTATACCTTAACATCTTAAGCCACTAAGTGCCCACGGCTTCTTTTTAGACCTTTATCAAATCTTATCAGCTTAGCTAGTCTACACTGCTACTTCAATCCCCACTGAGAGCATGCAATTCTGAACGGTAGTTTCGTAACTCAATTCAGTTGGTCTTTTGAACCACTATAGGTCTGAAACGCGGAATCATTACTTATATTGAAATTAGAATAGTATTAACAGTTTTTTCTTTGCAGGTACTCTCATGTCTATGGGTCTTGGGGCGCTAGCTCTTCTCGCTGGTAAGGCACTAATGACAGCCATGATGTCCCTCCTTCTGTCAGCCATCGTCGGTATAAAATCGCTGTCAGGCGGTCAGAAGTCCACCACGTACGAGATAGTATCTAAGCCCATCTACACACATTCCCACTCGCACTCCACAGCGCACGAAGACGTCGGAGGATACGGCCATTCTGGATATGGGAGGAACTTAAATGATAGGAAAAAACGATAATTTCTCATTCTAACACTGTTTGACTTGGAACCTTATTAAGTATGCTTAAAGTCTAATTTGTTGATTTAGAAAACTGTTGGTACACGGATAGATTGTTCCCGATAGTGAATCAAATATGAAATTATTAATTTCGATTCCCTTTGCTCTGTATGACGTATTTTGTGTATATGAAGCAGTGTTCTCTAATGCATTTTTATATTATCATCATTATTTACATGTTTGTCTTAGTCTCTAGATGTCAAATCTTCGGATTGTTGGACGTTTTATAAAGAAAGCTTCGAGCTCTTTTAAAGAATGACAATGGGTTAAAAGAATGAGAATTAAGCTACGACAAGACTTCTTGTCTAGAATAGTGTGGTTTGCCTAATATAGTACCTGTAAATTATGTTATTCTTACAGAAATCTAACTTATTTAACTTATTGTCTATTTATTTTAGAATAAGTTCTCACATGATCATCAAAATAATATTTAAATAAATTATTGGTATATTTGTTTAGTTATATTTAATTTGTGATATTATTTTATTTTATTATGTATGATAAATTTTATTTTATTATAATCTGTTTGTGTTTTTGTATTATATTTACTGATATTCTGTGATTGTTGTGCGCATTAAATATATTGTCCTATTTTTGTAATGAGAGGTCAATATTCACTTTCTTCGTTAAATATTTCCTAATTATTTATCAATATTACTATCTCTGCCTAACCCGTTAGGGACTCGGCATGATGATCTTATGTATGTATATATATTTATCAGTTCGTGTATATAACATGTACGGAGTATAATATATATCTCAGCACATATAATTAACAATAAATACACATTAACAAATGGTTGTATTGTTTATTTTATTACCCTGTAAAATTATATCTACAGTAATAAAGAGATGAAGTAGACACCTATGTCAGATTGTTTAAAGGAGTGGTAGTAATCTTTTGAACTATTGAATATCATATATACATATATCATATGAAATTAACGCTGGTTCAACGAAAATCGAAATATTTTTCTATAATATAGAAAAACATAAAAAAGACGTTTTCCTGGAAGCTTGATCGTGTGAACATTAACGATATTTACGATTAAAGCCAAATAGTCGACTAGAGTACTCGAATTACTCGAAACAGTCGATCATGCTTGAAGGGACTTAATAATGTAGATGAAGCGACTGAGTTAAATCTAGAATACTCTTTTTTTTTATATACGACTTGGGTTGCAAACAAGCATGCGGTCCGCCTGATGGTAAGCGGTTACCTTATTTACTCTATTTACTTTATTTACTCTCTGCCAGTCCGAGTGAGACACGAAACACAAAACTGTTATAAGAAAATTCATGAAAGCAATCTAAATATTTACAGCGACATCTACCGCGCTAATCCTAATATAAACTATAAATCAGGCTAATTACAAATTTAACATTAGACATTTTGTTTTTACATTAGACGGTTTGGATACATAGAAAGGATGAGTGAAGAAAGATTGACGAAACAGATATACAAAGCAAAAGTGTGTGCAAGAAGAGGCAGAGGAAGGCCAAGTTCCAACTACCTGGTTCAAATAGATCGGACTCTGAAGGACGGGAACGTTAAGAGTACTCGAAACCGACGAGCATGTATGAAGAGACTGATGAATGTGGACGAAGCGCTTTCGCTTCGTATAGATATATATATATATATATATATATATATCGTAGAGGTATGTAAGTCTAGAGAGAACTGGCGCTCTATACTCTCTGCCTACCCCGTTAGGGACTTGGCGTGATGATATGTATGTATGTATGTATGTATGTACATTAGACATATCGTTTCAAGTAAAAGTATCATGTGGTAACTCATCTAGATAGCAACCATATTCACAGATCGACAACCGTGATAGCAACAATACATTCAATTGCCCTGTAAGTTGTACGAAATCCATTTATAATTGCAATCAAAGTCCCATTGTCAGTAGCCACCATTACAACTTTCATTGAAGACCGCAGAGCGATATATTTTTTATTCTTTTCCAAAGTATTAAAGCGAGAGAGAAAGTTTACTGTTTTTTTTTTATTTTTACTACGAGGCAGTATTTGCCCAGCAGTGGGATATAGAAGGTCAAAAAGATGAAGTAAAGTATGTACCCATAAAATTGCTTTTCATATTTTCTTATATCCTCACGCCCTTCTCCTTATCCTTTATACAGTCTTACTTAGTAGGTATTTGGGATGCGAAATTGCAATATTCGTACCACTCGGCCACTACGGATTTTTTTTATATTTTCTTAACTACTTATATATAAAAAGATTTCTGTAAAAAATTAGACAAGCCCCGCGGCTTCACCTTGAAAAAAATAATTTTATTGTTAAATTTCATTCTGGATTTTTGGGAATAAACCACATATCCTATGTGTGCTTTTATCTGATAATCCTTTATCTGATATTTTTGTGCCAAACTTTATTCAATTCTATTCAATTGTTTATTATAATAATAATAATAATAATATATCCTCACGCCTTCCCACAAGGGTCCCCGAAGGGGTAGGCAGAATTGTTTATTATTCCAGAAAAAATCGGAATTATTATCTACCGATGAAATCATACCAGGGTGAATCCCTGGGGCATAACTAGTTACTATTTTCTAGTGGCTAGTTGTCTATATAGCTAGTGGTATTACTTTGTTACTCTCAGACGTATTTAACCACCTTAAGGCCTCACTAAATAGTGCCATCTTCACGCCTTCCAACAAAGATCTCCGTAGGGTAGGCACTTGTCACTGGAGGTATATTTAGCCCGACTACTACATAGAGGATTGGCATCGACGGGGCTTTCGAATGATCGAAAGGTGCTCTGAAATAATTTAGACACCCTACCATAGATGTATGTAAGTGCATTTGTAGATTCTTAGATCTTGCTAACATTGTTATAATTATCTTGTTTTATGTATGCTTTGTATAGTAAGCAACGACCTATTGTCGGGCCTACGTTGTTCCCCCATACTTGGGTACTATTGCTGTAACGTAAAAATATTGTTATTCTACCTATATGCCTAATGATTTGAAAAGAGTAACCATGGAGTTTCTTGGCGGTTCTTCTCCATGGAAACGACCAACCCGAACCGTGCACCTTTTTCGACGTTTTATAAGTGCCCACCAAGGCCTATGAGAAATAAAAATATTTTGAATTAGATTTTTTGATTTTGCAAAATGGCCGATCGCAAACAGACATTACACACGAACGTCCCGTCCTCGCCGACACGCCTTGCAATGTATACTTTGCAGAACATTATTTATTTCTATTATAAAATAGATAAATAACGAAAAAAGACTAGACTTAACTTACAGACTTCTTTTGCTTCATCCACATTCATCAATCACTACATACATGCTTACTGGCTTCGAATATTTTTGACGATTCCATCCTCGAGTGACCGACCCAAAATTATATAAAATTAAAGTAATTCAATTCTAATTAGAGAGAGAACAAGTTTCGAAAACAATGAAATTGCTTTTAGATTTGTTTCAATAAATATCTTTGTCACATAATGAAGTTAGTCTTTATTACAGATTTTCAAATCGTTCAGTTTGACCCACAAATTTAAGTCAATCCGCCTGTTATTGGGGAACTTCATTAACGGCATTATGACTGTCGTTAATCAGACAGTGTCAGTAACTGGACACTCAAGGACGTGAACGTCAAGGGTACTCGAAACTGGTGAGCATGTATGAAGAGACTACTGAATGTGGACTAAGCGAAAGAGTAAGTCTAGGGAGAACTGGCGCTCTATTCTCTCTGCCTACCCCATTAGGGACTCGGCATTAATCATACATACATACATATCATCACGCCGAGTCCTCCACGCCGAGACTCCTCGTGGTAGGCGGATACCGCCGCCTATGGACGCTTGCAACACTAGTTTCACTCACAGGAAACTTTTCATACACTTCTTAAAGAACTTTATACTTTACCCTTAGGGGAAAACCTCAAAGGAAAGTACAGACATAGACGCACCTCTTTCGCTTCGTCTGTATTCAACAATCTCTTCATACATGCGCGCCGGTTTCGAGTACTCTTGACGTTCCCGTCCTTACAGGCAGTAAAAATAACTACCACGGTTTTGTAGCTGTCGAAACTAGTTCGTTGAAACAAATAAACATATATATCTTTATTATATTAGTACAGATTCTATACGATAGTATTTTCTCGTTTATAAAGTACGAAACGCTTTCGACTTTTCCATCGTTGCTTAGTTGTTTAGTGTTTTATTTACAGTTCGAAAGTAGTTTGATGCAGCGAACAATAGCGAGCCAAAAGCAATCGTTCAATTTTGCTCTTTTTTCAATTTCCAACTGTCATGGCGTGTTTTTTATTAACTTGAACGGTATAAAATAAACTGTGATGGAATTAGAGGTATCAGTTATACGGGATCCGCCCAGCGATGTTACAACAGTAAACAGTAGTGCGGTGAAAAGTGACAAAATGTACGTGAAACATGTCGTGTTAGTCATCGGTGTAGTGATAGTGTGTGTGGAGCAAACAAAAGCGTCGATTGATGGATCAGAACCAAACGCCATACCCGACGATGTTAAGAACACGTCCTACACTGAAAGAACTTCGCGAACTATGCATAAAGAATGCAATAGCCTACTTAGCTCTAAATGTTTAAAAGTTCATGTCCTGTCATTCATCGAAGACTTGAGCTCTCGCGATGAGCTGTCGCTTCTGCCTGGACTGAGCATCGTCAAAGAGAACCAGACGGATAATGTCCCGAGTCCTGAGGAAATGGCTGCAGAGTTATCACGCCAGTTTCCTGGGAAGTCTGAGGAGAAGCTGAACAGGTTCCTGTTGTACCGTCTGCAAGATTACTTAGATGGTCATTCTTTGAGATACAGGCTGCTGGATCCGCAGACTACAAAAGAAGCTATGGACATGGCGAAAGGCGATAAAGAATCCGTTGGAAGGAAATCTGGTGGAGGAGGTTTGGGAGGTGGTGGCAAGGGTGGTGGCGGAGGAGCTCTCCTAGCAGCTGCTTTGATGATGAAAGGTAAAATTCTAATCCCGATTACTGTTTAAAATTATAATTATTCCGATGATTTTTCTTTAGTAAGATTATTAATTACTAGTGATGCATATTGTACGAAGTTAAAAAAGGAAATCTCATGGATTTTATTCCAGCCAAAACCCAAAGGTTTTATTATCTTGCTATATCTTATCTATCAAAGGTTTGGTAAGTTGGTACAGTTTCCACTGAGGGCGATAATTATGAGTCTAATATCTATAGGTACCGTTATCCGGTTCGCGTAGTACAAGGTTTTATTAGTTCCAAACTAAGATATACCCAGCTTAGTTTGGTATTATCTCAAGGTACTAATTCGTTAATACATAGAATATGTATTATCAAAAATATTTCCAAAGTATTAATAACTTGATTAACAGCTTCAATATTTCTAACTTCATCTCTATCTGCAGGAACACTTGCGGCGGCAGCTCTTGGGGCATTGGCCTTATTAGCCGGAAAGGCTTTGATGACAGCCTTAATGTCGCTCCTTCTTTCCGCCCTAGTTGGGCTCAAAGGTCACGGAGGTCACAAATCGACTACGTACGAAATCATCACGAAACCAGAAGTCTCCCACCATCACTCCCACAGCCATGAGGAGCAGCATGAGCATGATCATGGCCACCATGGAGGCTACAGAAGGGCTTACGATACGAACTATAACAGCTATATGCCTTACGATGCTGCCACTAGTTAAATATTGCTATTTATAAATAATTTATTCTGTTTTTAAATGATTTATTATTTTAGCGATTGTACTTCTGCTATGAGTTGTATCGTCAAGTTGGTAAAGTTGTCTACTGGCATTGTTTTCGAGTCCCAGTGAAAAAAAAACGATTCGAAGTTTGAACCAATTTCTATAAACTTTTTGGGACAATATTACGTAATAAAAAAATATGTTTTTGCATTATATTCGGCCATAAGCATTCTTCGGTATAGTGGAATTATGACAGTTGGTATGCAGTCAAAATATCATTTTGACATATTATAAATGGAAACGTCAGTGTCATTTGAAACGTAAAGATTGTTTTCAAATGTTGATAGAAAATAGACAGTTGTACTAGTTAGCGACTTGACGTATTATTCGTATAGTTTTAAATTAATTTGTTGTTATGAGCTTTGTTATTTATTGCAGTGTGTGTTAAAGTTGTTATTTAATTGTTGCCTGTTATTTTTATTTATTTATGTATTCTGGGTTTCCCACCGCATTTTCAGTATTATTTATTTTCTTCACCGTTATTTTGTGTGCGTTAATTTTTTTTTGTTATTTTAGGGTATTCCTTATCTGATCACTTATAACTGATCATATATCTATTATAATCTATATTAAATATTTTTTTATTATTTAATAAGCGGTATGTATAGCTGTGATATGGATTATTTAAATATATTAACCAAATATTGATTATTTTAACTCATTATGTTTTAATAATTTGTTATTGTTTCTCGTGCTACAATAATGTTAATATTTATAAATTATTTGCGTAATAAAAATGTGTTTTTCTAAGCCTGTATTCTTTAACTAGCTGTCCCGCCCAGCTTCGCCCGGGTGAAAAAGTAAAAAAACACGATTTTCAAATATTGCTTCCCCTTTGGAAGAAAACGTGTTTTTTTATTTCATAAAAAGTTGAGTTTCAGAAAATCCGCTGATTCTTAGCTGATCTCTACACCAGGTAAGGAATACTCCTACCAAATTTCAAGTCAATCGGCCTTATAGTTCCTGAGATTTCGTGATGAGTGATTTCACAAATGGGATCTCCTATATATATATAGATATAGATAAACTAGTAAATACATACGCCTTTGAATGTCTTCCTAAATATATACATAAAGGTTTCCCTATAACCGCTTACGACCCACGCGCCCCCCTCGATTGCCCCGTAATTTTTTACTACTCGCGAGGTCACGAGCCGGGGCTCGGATTTCAATCCAATCCAAAAAAAAAAATCCAATCATTATGCCTCAACTTGTTATTGGAAAATAAAATGAAATGAAACCTGCATACGCATAAGAAGAGATCGAAGACATATGTATAACCATTTGTCACGTTGGCACCTCAAATGTATCCCATTCTACACGCCTCCGCCTACCCGTCGGGGACACTAAAATGGGAAGGCGTGAAGATGAAGTATTTAGTAGTATGTAATTTCACATGAGAACAACAGGCCTACTTAGCTTCCAATAGCTCATACTACTTATAACACAGCACCTAATATACCTCTGGCGGAGAGTGGGTGTGTGGGTACTATCTATACACCTCTGCCTACCCCTTCGGGGACCTTGTGGGAAGGCGTGAGGATATTATACTTATAACAGTAGTAGCTAACAATTGAAGTATGCGTCAAGTCCGTTCTCTATAACACTTTGGATATACCACATTGAGATTTACGAACAAGTTTTAAAATGGTAAAACAACTTGAACTATATGTACCTTGATCCTAACTATTCCTTAATTCAACCCACGAGCTATACTCCTGCAATTATATATTGGACTATTTGAAATCCACGCGGTTTCAGCCGTTCGTTCGTTTATTATATAGCCGATCGTTTATTTTTCTGGCAATTTCTTATATACTAATATATTATAATTTGAGAGGAGCCTTGCATACGTTTGGGAAGAAATTCTAAGGCGTATGAAGTAGTAGTACTTGCGTTACGGCGATGGACTCGCTATCTATCAAGTTGGCACCTAAAATATATCTCAAGCGGAAAGTGGATGTGTGGGTACCTACACACCTATTAATTAATGCCTACACCTCCGGGGACCCTCGTGGGAAGGCGTGAGGATATATTATACGTTTGTACTACTCAAAACGGCTGAACTAAATTGGATGAAACGTGACACATGAGATATATTATTAGAGGGATTAGCATATATATAAGTACATATATGCTAATTCCTCTAATAATTTATCTCTTGTTGAGTAACAAACATCCTCACAAACTTTCGTATTTCTAATATTAGTAGGATCTTAGATCCGTCTTGTGTAACCGCAACGTCTTCACTACAAGAAAATGATACGTTTTCACACAAACACTTAGTCGGTTGACCTTAAATCCCATAAAATATAAGAAAATAAATAACCTTAACCGACTGCCTGACTTCTCATTTCAATCCCACACAATGGAGTTGATCAAAGCAATTCTTAATGTATTGTGTTTTGTTCTTGTAGATAGTCTGGTTGTTGTCAAAGATAGTGATAATGGTGATATTAAAAAAGATATTGATACGGAAGCGGATATAGAAGACGTATTCAATGGTGTTTATACGGAATGCTTTGTTCATCTGTCGTACGCTTGTATTCAAAATAAGACGTTGATGTATTTGGAAGAATTGAATAAGCTCAGTGAAGTTCCTATTGTAGGGAATTATGTTAAACTAGGTAAGTGCTTTAATTAGACAAACTAACATTCCAAACGTAAATAATATGAGCCGTGGTCTATGGGCTTCGAAGGTTGGAGTAATAAGCTCCACTCCATAATACTAGCTCCATAAGTTTTCTGAATTTAAAAGTAAAAAGTCTTATCACAGTACCAGTTATACAATATACCTTAAGAGGATGTTATAAATAATAATAGCTCCTCTGCCAACCAAGATGTAGGCAAGTGGTCGGAAGGTCGGAGGCCTTTTGGGAAGGTTTGAGGATATACATGGAAAATAATGACAAAATGTATGTTAATACCGGGGCCGTATCAAAAAGTACGCTCATTGCTAAAGCTATTGAAAATATATCATGCACTAGTTTGACGTTTTAGGCCTTAATAATTTATTTAAAAATACTATATGTATTACTTATCCCCACTTTTCAACCGTAGGATTATTTCTAAGACGGTAAATACATTTTTAAATGTGCAATCTGCATAGATTAAT
>JACCPG010003485.1:0-27671 GCA_016069955.1 Drepana arcuata
CCTTATTCCATTGACTTAAACTTTGAATTACCTACGTTTTGGACAGACTTAAGTGTGACAGGCTACGTCTGAGTGTAATTGTTTCTTTCCTTGAATACTCATGTACTGTAGGAACACTTTACAATGATGAACGCCATTTGGTTGGAGAGAGGTACTGTTTCAAATGGAAAAACTTAACTTTCTATTGATTTAGAGTTAGATATGTTATTTAGTACATGGAACACAAGGATGGGAACGTTAAGAGTAACGAAACATGTATGAAGAGACTGATGAATTTTGGTGGAGTGAAAGAGGTCTGTAAGTCTAAAGTATTAGAAGTTTTTTAGTGCCAAAAGACTTCTAATTGAACATTCTTGATAAATATTTGTAACTTGTAACCGCCGGTGCATTAGTCCAATCTTTAAGCTACTAAAGCTCCATGGTAATGTACTCACCATCCTCAATAACAACATCTGGGCCAATTGTGACGTTGGGTCCTATCCGACAGCCCTTGCCAATTGTGGCGGTGGGATCAACCAGTACATTACCCACAACCCCAGTGCCTTCGTATAGTATATTCGAGTTCTTTTGACGCAGACTTGTAAGATACAGGCACATTCCTGGGAAAAAAATATATAGTTGGTGTATGGCCGAGGATTAGATATCTGGAAGGGCATATACCAAAGAACAGGAAACTGGTATTTGAACTGGGGTGCAGAAAGCTAGGGGAGCTACTGCACTAAGTTCCCACCTCATGTCACTGATGCAAAACTGCATGAGAGACGCCTACAAGAGCTCTTAAATTTGTGATGAGTTGATTGAAACTGTAAAAACAAGTGTGGCAGCTAACAATATTACCAACTAAATATCTATCTATCCTAATGTCTATTTTAAAAATATTTAAAATAGACAGTCAATTAATTTCATTTATTTTCGCTAGTAACAGAATTGATATCAGTTTTGAAGGTCACTCTTTAATTTATGCTACTCATTTCCATGTGGAAAACAAAATAAAGGCAGCTGGTTGCTGCTAGCTTAACAAAAAACAAAAGGACACACTGTATAATATCTTATTATACAATGTGGATGGACAAACAATTGAAATTAATATATTATATTGCAACAAATGTTATGTAAATCTAGATACCTATAAATGTAGTTAATATTTGTTTATGAAAAATAAAAATGCAGAGACTGATAACAAGGTCATGGCTTAACCGATAAGCAATGCCAAAAATGGTGAGTATAATGACTGTGATGCACTAAAGCAGTGAAATGAAAAGAGAGAGAAGGCCAAAATAAACCCTCAATACATCCATCACACTCTGTTCAACTTGACAATAGGTATCAGGCATAGATGATATGATCATAATATTTAATCTGTAAGCCACAAAAAGAAAACCAACCCCAACTTATTTAAATACATTTGACCAGTCCAGCCCAGCTCACTAGAACCAGCAACATTCTGAACACTAAAAAACTTACGTCTAAACATCATAGGGATGGATTTAAGTGTTTAAGACCTCAGAAAGGCCTAGGCAGAGGCCTTCGTTCTTGGCATTGTTTGGTTAAGCAAATAGAAGCAAAGTTCCCAAACTCACTAGGAGACTATTACAACAAAAACTTGAACTGTATCCACAGCGTATAGTGAAGGAATAAGTTTATTAAGACCATAAATTACCTGTTAAAAAGTCTTTTGGCTGACCTACATCCATCCAGAAACCCTGTAGTTCCATCGCATGCAACTGACCATCCGTTGCCATGAATGGGAACACTTCTTTCTCAATAGACATTGGTCTCAACTCTATTCTACTGAGCACTGAAGGATTGAGTATATACATTCCTGTGAGTAAAAATAGTAAGCTAAATGAGTACTATTATAGAAATTATAAATGGATAATTCAGAGCCTCACTCTTCATCCAAGATCACAGATACACTTGTTTTACTCATATTAAGCTTGACAACAAAGTCGCCACCTGCCTTAGTGGCACTGGAAAATATATATTTTTTATAACACACATACCAGCATTAATTTTGTTCGATATGAACTCTTGCGGTTTCTCCACAAAGCTCTGTATTTGACCATCTTCATTATACAGGACAACACCATACTTTGATGGCTCTTCAACTTTGGTCACCACTATTGTACCCTCCTGGAAAACATAGTTATTAATATACCTATTTACTTGTCAAAAATAGCCCAGAGTTCATGGCAGAACCCCTGATTAGACAAGAAAAATAAAACCTTCTTTAAAGAAATTGTTAACAAGTTCCATATGTAAATGTGAATTACTGGGTCATATCATATGACTCAGTTTTGGAACAAATTAAGTATGTATATGAAAATTGTCAAAATGTGTAAACCCAATGTACTTCCAATTGCACAGGGCTTTTGTACTCACCTTTCCATGGTTTCTGTGATACTTGGCAAGTTCTTTAAATGGAAAGTCACATATTACATCTGAGTTTAAGACAAAGAAAGGTTCTGGGCTTGTGCTCAGAAGGTCTCTGGCTAATGCCAATGGTCCAGCAGTGCCCAATGGTTCTGACTCATGGGAGAAAGTTAGTGACACTCCCAGTTTGGAAACCTGTTCTGTCAGTTCCTTCTCCATTTCTTCTGCTCTGTAGGATACAGCTAGGATTACCTGAAAATATTTATTCATGATATGTAGACCGAAAAAGTAAAAAGCGTATACATACATATAATTACACCTTTTCCCGAAGGGGTAGGCAGAGACCACTTCTTTCCAGTTGCTACGATCCTTACATACTTGTTTCGCTTCGTCCACTTTCATTATTCCCTTCATACATGCTCTTCGGTATACGGTACTCTTGACCTGGCCTTTTTTCAAGACGTCCCTGATTTGGTCCAACACTTTCATTTACTATATAGTACTTTTGGATATGACTGTACAAAACTAAATTGAATACCTGCGTAACTCCAGCATCGACAAGTGCTTCAATTTGGTGCAACAGAATCGGCTTATTAGCAAATTCAACGAGAGGCTTGGGTCTACTAAGGGTCAACGGTCTTAGGCGAGTCCCGTAACCGCCAACGAGGATCAGCGCTCGAATTTCACCCAGCTTCTTGTCAGCACCACACATTTTATTTATTTCTTGGAAAAATCACGTAAACAAAGCGTCGTCTAGTCAAATTAAAAAAATATTTATATTACTTGTGTAACTTAACGTGTATGGTCAACATTAACAAACATGTAAGTGATATTTTTTTCTATACCTACTGGTTATAAGCAGAAGTTATAACAATCAAAATTTTTAAAGTAAAAAATAAAACCACTTCATAAATTTTAAACACGTCATAACATACACAATATCCATAGAGGAAGGATATTTAATATCAAAGCAAAGAGTAAGTAGAGAGAGTGATATCATATCATATTTTGTAGATGACAAAAACCATAGAGAGCCAATAAAATTTTATTTTGTAGCGCCGTCGTTAGTAAAATGACTAGGCTAATTGTGTTTTTGTTTAACTACACTAGACACTAGAGTTAGCAGTTTAATAATCTCCGCCCGTTTTATTTGCTTACTGCTTAATTAATTTCTTCTAAAAATTGTCTAATATAAAAATGACAGCGTGCGAGCGATATCCCTAGTATACAAGCGTTCATAGTCGGCGGTAAGCAAGCCGCATGCTTGTTTGTCACCTTAGTTTACACAATCAATTTATTATGCTAATTTCTTTCTTCCTTTCATATTAGGTTCGGAGGTCTGGGAATACGCAAAATGTAGTTCGTATTATAATGATTAATTTTATATAATTAAGAAATTTGAATTTGCTTGGAATATAATTCCATCTGCGGAAGCCTAGAAGGTGTAGACATCTTTCACCTATCTATTAAGAATTTTAAAAGCAAGATAAAAAATAAATTTTAGACAGTGTCCATATGTAAGCAAAACAAACATTACTGAATTTTTATGTAACATATATTGTAAAAGTGTTGTGTATACCTATTATTGATGTACATATTAAGTTTATAATTTTTGATTTTTGTATTACAGTGTCCAAATATGTATATTGTTGGTGTACCTCAATAAAATAAATAAATAAATAAATAAAAATCTTATCTGTGACAACAATTAATAATATTTACCTATATTTACAAAGAACAGTTGAAACCTCAGAACAATAAGTTATTGTTCTGAGGTTGAAACTAACTACTTACAGATAAAATATTTGTCCCAAGTCGGTATCCCGAGGCAACGTGCCAAGAAGACTAGCAGCATTGCCACGCTGGATAGCAATACTGATTCTCTGAGCGAGATATGTTCCAGCCCGCCAGTCACGAGAGGTCTCGACTAGGCGGCGCGAGACCTCTTAAAAAAGATGGTGAGCCTCAGGACCCAAAGGCCCCAGAGTTTCAACTGCAAATGCCGCAAATATATAACCTGGCCCGAGACAGGCATACTTGCGGCGCTTGAGGCACTCCTGCTGAGCAGCATCAGCGCCGGCTGCCACCGATGTGTCAGGAAGATGGGAAGGAGCTAGTGTATCGACACACGTAGCGTCCCACACCAAGGCCCGACCCATCCTCCATGGCATCAGAGACATACCGTCCCGCCTCCGGCTATCGCCGCGAGCGAGACCGACTGGTTCCAGCACAGCAGGCACGCCGGCGCTGACCAGAGTCCGGCGTATCAAGTCATTGATGGAGCAATGATGTGATATACGGCCGGCGCTGCTGATGCAGGATAGACCATGGTGTCCGGAGTCATTGACAATATCCTTGCAGTTACACCGATGTGGAGTCATTGACAATACCTTTGCAGTTTCACCGATGTGGTGTCATTGTCAATATCCCTGCAGTTACACCGATGTGAGACAATAAGTCAAAATTTTAGTCTACACAGTGAACCATAGACTGGATACGATTGAAATAAATGCTAACAATTTTGCGGTATTATAAAAAAAAATCAATGCCTTCCAGTTACACTTGACAGACTTCTGTTTTCTCTCTCCCCTCCCCCACATCTGTCAGTAAGTTACGTAATGGCTGGCTGGCAGATTGTCAGTGTCAGTCTAAATTAAATTTTATAAATTTCCTTCTTACTCACATTCATTCTCGTTATTATACAATGGCTGTCTCGGTACGAATTCTTTCCCGATTTAAAGGTAAAGTTTTACATTATTTATATCCCATAAGTTTAGTTGGTAGTAGTACATTTTGGACTTCAGATTCTCGGTCATCACAGTTTTTTTAACATGATAACCTACGCTGATAACCTTGTACCTTGATTAGTACTTGCTCTTTAAAATAAAATAAATAAACTTTATGGCTCTGAAACATTTGGGTTCAATAATTAAGAACAACATTTTAGTTTAATCAATATCGTCAAATAAATGATTGCTAGCAATGTCGTTTTCATTAGGCTTAGTGTAACCGAGACCTTGGGCTAAAAATACCTTCTCTTATCCCTGTTTTTATTACCTGCAATTGTAAAAGAACAATAATTGCACAAGCAATACATGATTAGAGTGTAAGAATATGTGCCTATTCCTAATAAAAAATGTTTCATTCATAAAAACTGGATCAATAAGGTGACCTTTGAGACTTGTCATGCAGTTTCAATCAGTAATGTTTTGTTTGTCTGTTATTGTTATAATATCATGAACAATATTATAGCAAGGTAAGATATATCTGAAATAAATACTACTATAATTGCTTGATATACTCAATTAAAATCTTCAATGTTTTTATCTTATGTTGGTCCTGAGAATGTCATTATGAATGTGCAGAAATATTATTTCCTTAATGTTACCTTTTATTATCTATTTGTATTAAATGTAAAACTTATGTTAATTTTTACAAATATGAATCTGGAATGAAATGGATTGAATATGAATTGTAACAGATTGCACTAAGAGTCCAAACAGTATAAACCATTAAAAAAAAGTGTATAGAACACTACTACATAATTTTAACATGTTCTTTAAAACATTGAATGATTTTTTGTTATCTGTGTATACATGTACATGAACACTTTTTAAGTGTAATTTATAAGTGCTAAAACTGGCACTTATAAATGTATATATATATAAAAATGAATCATCAAAATGTTTGTAGGCGCATAACTTCCAAAAGACTGCACCAAATTGAATAAATCTTTCTTTTATGAATCCTTTATTGCCAGAAGGGTTGCATGAAAAAAAATTAATATATTGTATTTCTTCTGTGCATATGTATGTCGCTGAACTCCTCCTAAACGGCCAGACTGATTTTAATGAAATTTGTCAGAGAGTCTTAAGGTGGATTCGAGAATAGTTTAGGGTCACAATTAGACCCGATCGGTGGCGCTGCAATCATGTTTCATAAATTGTTAGTTTTTCATCCAAGCGAAGCTGGGCGGCACAGCTAGTTATACTTAAAAGTGGAAGTGGAACTCATGGATTTATAAACCTTTTATTAGACATCCCTGGTTTGGCTATTATTTCTAAATAACACATTTAAAACAGTCTAGGTAGTGTGATATTGTATATTATTGAGTTTTTATAAATTATTTTTATGACTTAATAATCATTTCTGTGCAGAGTGCATAAAGCTCAGCAATGCTAGATACCAATCTGGAACACCATATGCAGAGACACGAAAGAACTTGGTCCTGACAAGTGAAACTAAAGTCATTGTACAGGGATTCACTGGCAAACAGGGAACTTTTCACAGCCAACAGGCCCTTGACTATGGCACTAAGGTTGTGGGTGGGGTGTCACCTAAGAAGGCAGGTACTGAGCACCTTGGTAAGCCAGTGTTTGCCACAGTGAAGGAAGCTATGTCAGCCACCAATGCTCATGCCTCGGTCATCTATGTACCTCCGCCGGGAGCAGCCAAAGCCATTTTGGAGGCCATTGAAGCTGAAGTACCACTGATTGTGTGCATCACAGAAGGTGTTCCTCAACATGTAAGCACATAATGTTATCTTCATACCTTCCCACAGGGGTCCCCAAAGGGGTAGGCAGAGGTGTCTAGGTAGTGTGTAATATTTACTGAATAATAAAGAATCAGTTTATTAAGGTGCATTGTAATAAAAAAACTTGTTACAGTCCACAAATAAAAAATAAAGAAAAACCTTTCCTCCCTAATGGCAATACATATACTCTCAGTAACTCTCAGTGGGCTGTATACATTTTGACAAATACAATATAATTTTACATAGAGGAAGCATACCTACTTTATGGAGATATATAGTGTTTCCATGGAAATGTGGTTTGCTAATTATTCACTTGATTAAGGCTACCTTCCCCTCCTCTGTGTAATTAATTGGAGGTACCATAAAATTCTACTGTTTATGTTATTGCTGTCATACAAACAATTTATAAAAACCATAAATTAACATTGCTGCTTCAACCCACATGAAAATACTTGCATAATGTGAATTTAGACACAGGTTATATAATTCTAAGGAAATGAGATCTTGCATGTGACGTATTTTAATACCTACCTAATTCACCTATGTCGTGCGTGAGTACAAAATCTTTGTGCAAACAAAATGATGATTCAATTAACACATGTATTACAGGACATGGTAAGGGTAAAACATGCATTGCTGAGGCAGAACAAGTCCCGATTAGTGGGCCCCAACTGTCCTGGTATCATCGCGCCAGAGAAATGCAAGATTGGTATCATGCCTGCCGCCGTGCACAAGCGAGGGTGTATCGGCGTGGTGTCGCGTTCGGGCACGCTCACCTATGAAGCATGCCACCAGACTACCACGGTAATTTTTATACACATTATGCAAACGTTTTATATCTGACTACAAACTAAAATCCTTAGTATTTTATGTATACCCAGAAAAGCGCCTTTGTAAGGACTATTGTGTATACCTACAACATAGACTGCAATAAAACTACCCTCAGACCACAGCTTAGTAATATATAGTTTAGTTAGTCCATAATGTATTGTTATAATGTTCCCAGACTGGACTGGGCCAGACTCTGTGTGTTGGTATCGGCGGTGACCCGTTCAACGGTACCGATTTCATCGACTGCTTGGAGGTGTTCTTAAACGACCCGGACACCAAGGGCATAATTCTTATCGGCGAAATTGGTGGAAATGCCGAAGAATTGGCTTCAGAATATCTTACCCAACACAACACTGTAAGTAAATCATAAATTCTCCTTAATTATATCTATATTTGTATTACCTATTGATAGGTAGACAATATAAATGTATATTTAGGAACATTGTAACATTGCGTTCTAACTTTTCGCTACTATAAGCTTTATTACACTAACCAAGAACGGGAATATTTTTTTAAAGCTGTCTCTTGAAACTTTTTATTTTATGGTTGATTTCCCTTGTTTGTTTAATGTTTGTTTTGTTTTTCCTTGTACCTACAGAAAAAGGTGTGAAGGAACTATAAATGCAGGTTTTATTTATCACTCATTCCATAAGTGGTCAGAGTATACATTTTAATGTCTAATACGTATAGTTCATGCTCTGGTTTAAATTGTGTAGTCTTTAGCATACCATTATTAGTAGAATGTATTAATAATTATAATGATTGTTAATGAAATGTAGTTACACAGATTTTTAGAAATATTTGTATCTTTCCGTGATATGGAGTTAACGTGCTAAGCATCATTTGTATCAGGAATGTTTTACATAGGTACATACATAAATATAATCACGCCGACCGGTAGTCAGATAGTAGAGCGCCAGTTCATGTGGAGTGGAATCATTAGTCTTAGCCGAGCATAGCCCTTCAGTTGTAGCAGTAGTAGTAGTAATAGACTACATCAGATATTAATTTATAGCCGTGGTGGCCGAGTGGTTCCAGTAGTTGCCTGCGACACTTGCGTACAGTGATTAGTCACAATACAAGCTTTACGGCTAAGGAAAACATCGAGAGGTAACCTGCATACGTCTGAGAAGCAATTCAAAGGCGTATGTATAGTCGTGCTTGAGTAACGGCGATAACTCGCCAACTGTCACGCTGGCACCTAAAATACGTCTCTGGCGAAAAGTGGGTGTGTGTGGGGCTACTGCCTATACACCTCTGATACCCCTTAGAGGGCCATTGTGGGAAGGCGTGAGGTCCGTGAGGATAGATATTAATTTGTAGTAGTTAATACTGACGTGTTAAGAACCTACTTTGATACTCCATCTTGAGATGTTAGTTATTCAAAGTAAATAAAATGTTCATCTACACGAGTAGAACATGCGTTATCGTATGTACCTTTCTCTCCATTATTATATTTGTATTAAGTATAAGTATTCTTAATCTGTAAATTAAGTGAAATCTCAAGTCTGGGAGTAAATTGTACGTTCATAGACCACGAAGGCTTGATATGACATTTAATTATTCTTGTTAATGGTTCTAGGGGCAAAAGGCGAAGCCTGTGGTGTCGTTCATAGCGGGTCTGACCGCCCCGCCAGGTCGCCGCATGGGGCACGCTGGAGCTATTATCTCTGGTGGAAAGGGAGGTGCCATGGACAAAATCAAAGCGTTAGAAAAGGCGAACGTTATTGTCACTCAATCACCGGCGAAAATGGGTGTCGAATTACTCAAAGAAATGAAACGATTAGAAATCGTCTAAGTACCCGTTACATTGAAAATATATACATACTATAAGTTATATACGTGTCTTCTGTATACATAGTCTTTATAATTATATTGGTATTATTTATTTTCAGTCTACGTTTTTATTAAATGTGTATTAGTGATGAGCGGAGGTGATGTTTTGTTACACCAACAGAGTTGGTCAAATCCAACCATAAATAATCGTTGTTGTAATTTTCTCTAAATCTCTTGGCACCAAATTGTTAGTGAATCACACGCTTATAGTTACATGTTTAATATTAAAATGTAAGTATATTTGAATCAAATTATAACGCTGGTAAACTTGTTAGAATTTAATCTTTAACTATGCTGTATGTCTGAAAAGTTGAAAAATGGTTGTTTACTCGAAATACATGCATATTATCTAATCACAATTTTTTATTGCTTAATCCAAACGTACAAAACAAAAATATTAATACAATATAGCTTTGTCAAACATTTATTGTTACTGGTACACTTTGCAGCCATTATTATAGCTCTAGTACACATAACCTACATAAATTAACAAATACAGTACCTGCCCACTATTTGAGATTTATTTAGTAACAAGTTCTACTTTATCCCGACTCTAGCTTGTGCTTCTTCAAGAAGTCCAAACAATAACAAATTTCTTTACCTATAGATATAAATATATCACAATTTGGGTAAAGTTGAAATAAAAAAATTCGCTTCTAGCGAGTTAGGCTTAAGGGCATTTTTTTGTTTTTTTATGCCACTTGGGTGGCTAACAAGCATGCGGCCCGCCTGATGGTAAGCGGTTACCGCCGCCTATGGACGTTATAGTCTCATGATATGAAATGTAATGGAATCTAATGTTAAATATAAGAAAAAAGCTGGGCTTTACAAGTAATTTACCACCTATCTCTGCCTCTGCCCCTACCCCTCCCACGACCGCCACCACCGCGTCCACCACCTTCCATCTCTCGCCTCAGCTTCATGGCTTCAAATCTTTGAGCCATGTCTTCCAGCTGATCAGGCACATCCTGATTAGCTTCCTCAAGTATCTTTATCAGTTCCCTAGCATGAGCCCAATCATTCCTTGATACAAAAGAGAGAGCTATTCCTGTTTTACCAGCTCTCCCTGTTCTTCCAACTCTGTGGACATACTCTTCAATGTGTCGTGGAAAATCTAGGTTCACAACATGCGTAAGATCTTTAATATCTATGCCTCTGGATGCTACATCAGTTGCTACCAAAATGTTGACCGTTCCATCCACCATTTCTTCCAGAGCTGCTTCACGGTCACTCTGGTCTCTGTCCCCATGCAAAGATTGACACTCAATACCTTTCATGCATAACTCTGTTGTAATGTGTGTTGCAGTGGCCTTTTTACCACAGAATATTATAACTTTATCATTAGGGTCCATGTTTTGCAAGAATTCAAGCAATGTTGCTTCTTTGTCATCCTCCTCCACAAACATTATTTTCTGAGTGACGGTGTGTACAGCGGCCAAATCAAGAGACCCAACATTAACTTGGATGGGATCTTTCATGTATGATTCAGCAAGGCGACGGACTCCTGAAGGCCAGGTAGCCGATGTCATGACAGTTTGGCGGTCGGGCCTCACATCAAACAATGACTTCCTAATTTGAGGCTCAAAACCCATATCTAGCATCCTATCAGCTTCATCAAGTACAATATATGAGAAGTTTATAATATTCAAATGTCCAGCAGTGACCAAGTCATTCAGGCGCCCAGGAGTAGCAATGACAATGTCCACCCCTTTAGCTACCACCTTTATCTGCTCCTTCCTGTTCCCACCACCATACAGGCAAACAGATTTAATACCCTTATACTGGTACTTAGCCACTTCTTTATCAATTTGTAGGGCAAGTTCCCTTGTTGGAGCCATGATTAGTACTGTTGGTCCCTGCCGCTGATCCCTAGGAATGGTTTGGCCATCAATATGGATTAGTGCAGGCAGGAGGAATGCTAATGTTTTCCCTGTACCAGTTTGAGCTATTCCAATCAAGTCATCACCCCTCAACAGCACTGGCCAAGCTTGACTTTGAATGGGAGAAGGCTGCTTGAAGTCTTGTTTATAGATTTCCTGTAGAATATCAGGATAGGGGTGAAATGCTTGTTCAAAAGTAAGAACTGGGTTAGGTATAGGTAGCAGTCCAGGCTTATCATCAAAGGTCCTCTTCACCTGAATGTCATGGTTAGCTTGACGCCAAAGAGCCACTTCATCAGCTGTCATTGCAGCCACTTCAGGATCTTCTTTGTAAAAATCCTTGATAATTGGGGGAAGATTCTTCCATCTCTCTGACTGCTGTTGATCATAGAATGCATTAAGCTTGTCCCAATCAATGACTTCAACACCACCATCATTTTTCTTTAAAAAGTCACCAGATCCCTGACCTGTGCCACTATTGTTGTGGGCATCTTGCCTATCCTGTTGATGCGTCGGAGGTTTGTAATCTTCAATCAAGGTATCAATCATGCTTTCTACTTTTGCAATAGCTTCATCTGTACCTACTAAGGTAATATCTGTGTCGTAGCCGCTTGAATTGCCGATTTTAATTTTGGCCTCGGACTCGAACTCGAGGTCTCTTATCTTTGAACCACCTTTTCCAATAACACGACCGACTTTAGTTGAGGGTATGGATATAACTTTTTTATTTGCATTATCATTCCGTGGTGCGAAGTTGCGACGGTTACTGCGATTGTCGTCATTACCGCTAAAATTGCCGCGGTCTCGCCAATTATTGTCGTTACTCCGCCCTCGTGCACCTCTACTGTAAGTATTACTCGGGCGATACACTCTTGCATTATAAGTTGTTTGCACGGGCACCGGTACCGGTGCAACAACTGGCTGATTTAGCGGCCATTCATCTTCCCAGTCTGACATTTTACCAAGATATTATAGACGAAAAAGTACTTATACAATAGACTTTATTAACAATTTAAGATACGAGTATTTAAAACAATATATATGGTCAACTATCAACTAGAAAAAGTAACTATTCCACAACAAGCAATTAAATATTTCTACCATCGCGCTCAATAAATTGATTGTTATGAGTTGCCACTTTTCCAACATCACAAAGGTTCAGTGAAAGAATTAATTTATGGTAATGATTTAAAAATAAATGTAGTAAGAGATAGAGGGGTATAATAAATAAATAATACGGAACTTCGTCCAAAATATTTTTTTTTATATAAATCCAAAATGTATGATACGGTTAACATAAAAATAAAATAAATCTATTTCAATCTATGGGTCAACCAAACTTGTGGGGGGCAAGTAATCGCTCGGCTCGCTCTCACTTAGGGACACAAAAAGTATCGATACTTTGTGGTATCGATACTTTTCCTTTCGATACCGATACTTTTGTACTCGATACTTCCTATTCGATACTTTTACTCAATGAGTACTTTCTGACTGGTATCGTATCGAATAAATTGTAGAAATTACCTATTTTAAACTTGACCTTATCGTTCCATCCGTTCATAGACGTTCACTTCCTATCCTCTTTAATTCACTTTACTAATCAAATAACTTCTTCTGCACTAAAAACGCATTTTTTTTTAAGTTTTTCTCTTTCATTAATGCGGTTGATAATTATTGTGCATGAGTATTATTTGATTTATTAAAGTGCAATTTAAAAGTACTCTATTATTCTGTGTATGTAAATGTTATATTTGAGTCATTAGAAAAATGTCCTCAAATAAGAGAAAACTTTGGCTGTACTTTGTTAAGTTTAACAACAACAAAGTATATAATGCAAGACATGCTGAAAACCCTACTACATCATATATAATAAAGTATAAATTAAGTATTCCTACAAAGGAAGGCTGTGTTCTAAACCATGAACAGCTTTGAATGAAATGTGATAAGCAGATAGAGACTTTTTTTAACATATATTAATATGTTCATTTGAAGTTGTCTTTTTTTTTTCTTCAAAAGTATGTACCTACACCACTTGTTTTTTGTATATGTTGCTCTGAAGCTAAACTGACTGATCAATATGCAGTATATCGGATACTTTCCTAAGGAGACTACCATACCGAGTACTTTCCTAAGGAAAGTACTCGATACTTTTGTTCCGATACTTTTATGAGTACGATACTTTTTTTTCGATACTCCTCATGAGTACAGTATCGATACTTTCTATTCGATACCGTGTCCTACTCTCACTGACGGATGCTATAGACGGATGTATGACAATTGACAGTTCGTTCGTTCACTCTCGACTGGCGAGTAGGTAGTTGCCTAGCCTGTTTTTTCTATGTTCACTTCACTCACGTACGATACGAAATTACGAATTGAATTGATTGATACCTACGAGTTTGCAACGCGACGTGCGCGGCTAAAAGTCAATTGTAAAATCGAGCGAAGTCGCTGAGAGTTATCATAATTATAATACATAGCTCAATAGAAAACGTTGAGAACTGTACTGAGAGCGCAACATGGTATCCAAATAATAGATTACAGAATATTGAAGTGCAGCTTGGGTAGCTTGGCATCTTCACAATCAGACGAAATGAGTAACTGGGCTAGAAGGATGCATCGGCGAGCTGCTACATTAAGCAATGTTGTTACATCTTGTGGACATCCAAATACACTACCGTATCCTAGAAGATTAGAGAAAGTGAAGTTTGGCGCACCATTGCATGAAGTTTGCAAGGACGATATACCCGGACCTTTGCTTGTTAGTATTTGATATTGTGTATCTGCTGCATTATTGGCGAGGCCTTTTAATTTAGGTTTTGTTAGATCCTTTTGTGTTGTTTAAATGGTATATAGAACGGGCTGTAACAATTATACGACATAGTGTCAGATTGATAGAATAGCATTGGTTGCAGATCTAAATTGTCATCTACAAATGTGTCGAGGTTTGTGATGTGAAATAAGTGATAATATGTGATAGGTGCTGATACTGAAGTTGAACAAGGAGGCACCGCTTCGACGGGATGTGTTCCGCGCGCCGGGCCACCAGGGCGCCATGAAGAAGCTCATACACTTCCTACAGACAGGCAGATTAGTTAATGTTGACAACTATTCTGTTTACACTATTGCCAGTGTGCTCAAAAAGTTTTTAAGGTAAGTAATATTCTATTGGTTCATTAGAAGTTATTTCATGGTGGGCACTAAAATATATAACTATAAGTATAAGATAAAATTCTATAGGTGTAAGTAATGTTGCTAAATGTAACAATTAACTTGAATTGTAAGTGTTTCTCTCAAAGTAATTCCTACTAGACTTTCCTATAAGTCTTTAATCTCTTGAGTATTGGGATCATTTGAATCAAAAAGCTTTATGTGAACTCAAGACTCAATTCATCTACCCACTTGGCATAAATTTAATAATATTTACCATCCATTAACGAAAATTATAATCTCCTTCTAGATTGTATACTCTAAATCACAGGATGTTAAGAGTTCATTGTGTTTATTCTAAAAATATTGTCTTAAATCTGTTGAAGGTAATATAATCCATTGAGTAGATAAATTATTGATAATCAAACCTAGTATTGATTTGCTTTTACAATTATGTTTCTAATATTGCTCAGACTTTTTCAATGTTTGATTAATGTGAGACAGAGGTAGGTAAATTTATTTTATTTATACTTTGTATGTAGTACATACATATCAACATGCCAAATCTCTAATGTTGTAGGCAGAGAGAATAGAGGGCCAGTCCTCTCTAGACTTACATACCTCTTTTGCTTCATCCACATTCAAGTCTCTTTAGTACTTCCAATAATTTGTCACTTTGGTTCCAATGTTATGTATGTACTTCTTGCACAAATCATAAATTATTCCTTACATAAATGTTACTCTTCAGACACACTGATAGCATAGTATGAAGACAAGATGTATATCGGAAATGTTGCTTCAAAATTTAATGTATGATTAGTTTTAATCTTCGGGTAGATACAGATAGTAATTACCTTATATTTATTTATAATGTATATTATTCTTCTGCCCAACTTTTGATGAAAGTTTTTTTGTGTGTTCAAGTAGATTATAGAATGGTTTGGTTCACAATTGGATTCAGAAACTATATTTACTTACGCAAGCAAAGCTGTTCAGGAGACCTAGTATATTTAACTGTAGTATTTGATTCCATTCAGGATTATTATTTACACAGGAAAATTCCGGGTGGTGTTTTTGGCCGAGATGGTGAGATGCAACTCTTTGCTGCTGTGGAATTGCCAGAAGGACAACAAGTTGATGAGATACGCAGGTCAGTTCTTTTTTACAGCAAAGTCTTTGTGTTGTAATAAAGTCTATTTCAATCTACTGTTGTATTGTAATATTTATAAATATCAACTCTGAGTCCCTCACAGGGTAGGCAGAGAGAGAAGAGCGCCAGTTCTCTCTAGACTTACATACCTCTTCTCTTTATTCTCATTTACTAGTCTTCAGAGTTCAATTATTTACTACACTAAATGATTGTGAATATGGCTTGCCCTCAGGCAGGAATCAAACCTGAGAGCATCAGTGTCAATGTTGGATGCCTAGAAATAGGCTTCAATGATTAGGTAGTATAAGTAATTAAAGCATTCGTTCGTGTGACGAGTTCCTGTTTACCGCAAACTGTTAGGTATGTGAGGAATCGGAGACTCCACAAAACGTGTTATTATGGATAGGAACAATGGTTGTTTGTAGATATGCAGCCTGAATTTTGATGCGCATTGTATCTACGTAAATTCATGCTAATGGTGAACAGTAATGCACGCTATTGATTTAGCATATTAGCCACGAAGGCACATAATTTGTATTTGGCGATATGTGTACATGCCGTATAATTACAGATTACACGCAAAGACGCACTCTCATTAAATTTTGAATAGAAAAATGGCAAAAGCTCAGAACTATTTGTATGTATGTTAGGTACAGTTTCAAAATCAACAGTTTCAAATATGTATTATCGAAAGTGTGTACGTCAAGATAGACCAGCGGTGTATTCTGCCTACCTACCCCATGAGGGACAGGGCGTGATGATTTAGATAGAGCCTCAAATTTTATGAAAAGGCCTTACAGTACAAAGGGACACATCACCCATGCCCGCCGCCCGCATCTATAGACATGTCATCAGTAAACGAGATACCTAAAATTGTAGTCGCCCCATCAAGATACAATATAATATAATAATATATATCCTCACGCCTTCCCATATGGGTTACGAAGGGGTAGGCACAGGTGTATAGGTAACCCGGATGGGTTACCTATACACCTGTGCCTACCCCTATACACTTTCCGCCAGAGTTATATTTTTGGTGACAACGTGACTGATGTCGAGTCCATCGCCGTTACTCAAGCACGACTATACATACTTGATCAATATTTGCATTCAGTGACTCTGGTTCCAGAAAAAGGATATAAGGTTGGATAAGGAAGGATATATTAACATCAATGAATAAGTCGTTGATGTATTCCGTATCTGCTCTTTTGTATGGTCGGTAAACGGAGTGTTGACGCATGAGCGAGTGGTGGTTACGCCAATGCGATGCTCCGATTATACAATAGGGGCTCGACTGCAAAACGCATATAGGAATACGTGATAAAATTGTAATACACAACCACTGCGCTTATAATTTCATTGTATCAATATAAAAATACGTTTATTAATAAAACAATAATACTAATTTAATAATACTTGATACAGCACGTAATGTGAGGAGGTTCGTTTATGCATATGTATAGTAGCGCCTGAGAGTAACGGCAATGATCTCGTCATCTGTCACGTTCGCATCTAAAATATATCTCTACCTATACACCTCTGCCTATCTCTTCGGGGACCCTTGAGGGAAGGCGTGAGCAGTAGTTTTTGCTTTGATTAGCGCATTCAACGTAGCCCAACAAACAAACACTTAAGCGTTACAATATTAATATAGATGTTTATATTACTTATGATTGTGAACAGGTTGCTGATGAAGCTGCCCGTCTGCACCCAGAAGTTACTAGTTCTTCTTTTCGGCACGTTTAGAGTGATGGCGTCTAATGCCGACAAAGCAGGTGAGTTCTCACTTTAAAATGCTCTAAGAATCGCAGTCTTACAGCTACCATTTGGTTACTAAATAATGGCACTACAGGTACAGACAGATAACTTATATTTTTTTATACTAATAAGGAAGCTAAACGTATTTGACATCGCTTCATGCTGAGCGGGTATCGTAGTCTTCAGCCAGCAATACCAATGGTAGCATTCGCGCATTTTCGATCTTATTTTAAAGAATTATGTGGTATGTAAGGAATGAACGGGTCCCGACTGTCAGCATGGCTATTCCATATGGAGTTCTAGGTACCTTACTCACGGCAGGATCACAAAGCTACTCAAGACAGTCCCATTTGGCTATGATCACTGTGAGGGGTTCTATCCGAGTCGAGCAACTTCAATGATTATACATATTACAAAGCCATGTTACACGAACTTTGCAAACATCCATGTTAAAACTTTTCCAGCAAATGTTATTTCGCTTGTAACATTTCACGACTAAGCGATAAGTAGCTCCTTAAAACATTGTGTATTGATTGAAAAAGGTCGTGAAATCGTGAGTATCTTGAAAAAGGGCAAAGGCAAGTGTAATCGTTCACGCGAGAGTAAGCTTTATTTCGATGTTTCGAAGACGTTCCAGAAGTTCAACCTGTAGCACTTTCCTTAAACTATTGTGCTATGACACATCACGCCTATCTTATCTAAAGCCAATTTCAACAATGTGTATAATGCTCATTAAGTTAGTTGTAATCATCAGCCGACGTATGATAATATACTCTCAGCAAGTGGAGCATCTGCGCACGCGGCGCTGTCGATGACGCAATATCATTTCCCACACTTACACATTTATCTTTTTGTTTAATCTTTTCCAACCTTATGGCATTAATATTGATGAACAGTTTTACTGTGCATATTTTTTTTTTTTTTTTTTTCTATTTATTATAGGAGTTTTGTCGCATAGCGACTATGTCACTCCGTGAGGACACCTGGATATAAAATAAAATCACTTAAAATCTACGCATATACAATTTTAAGAAACACTTTATATTGTCAGTACTAGGGTTCGCCAAAGTACTGTGCATATTGGATGTAAGAATGTTATGGCGGCAGAAAAAAGAATTGGTATATATTAAGCTGTGGAGGCCAAGTTGTTTGAGTAGCCTGTACAAAGATTGCAGTTTCGCACCAATGCGTTTTATACGAAAAATATTAAGTATAATTATCTCACCACGAGCTTTACAGTGAAGGAAAACATAGACAAGAAACCTGCACATGTCTAAGTAATTATAAGGCGGGTGTATAGTCGTATTTGAGAAATGGACTAGTCATTAGTTACGTGAGCATCTAAATATATTTGGAAAGATGATGTTGTTGCACCTCCTCATCTCCCATAGGTGAGGATGTGGTAGAAGATATCTTTCGTCTCCCATAGACAACGTGCACTTGACTACCCCGGCATTTGGCACTGGCCAAACGAATAATTACACTAATAACGCCAATTACACGCGAGCCTGCGTGGGCGCGTGTGATGCAACTTTACGTTAATTGTACCATTTGTAATCCATTATTTAATCTCTGAAGCGTCTCGGCCGCCCCAATTCCTCGTTACGCTTCACTGAAATCAAACATCCATTGTTCTCGTCTGAGTATTCTCTGTGGGCTTGACTTGGAGTTTGAAACTCGTCATATTTTGAAGCAGTTTATGACGCTCGTTGTATAAGTTTAGTATTGCTAAACCGGGACACGTATATACACATAATTATTACATAGTCGAAGCCATATGCTGATCTTAAATTGCATTTGATAATGGCAGGGCGACGATAAGGATTAGTTAATTATATTTATGCTTATCGAAAATGTTGTTACATTATCTCGAGTTTCACCGTATTTATGTTTATTATGTGATATTTTTTTTGTTTAGTTGATGCTTTAAGGAATATATGAAGGGTTTTTGATAAAGAATCTGTCGAATGGTTTCCGAAACGATTATTATATCATATCATACATATTGTAGTTCCGTACATTTTACATCATGTGTGTAAAATTTACGTATCAAATTCATAACGTACTTTTTTAGAGGTCGGTTAAAAACTGTGCTTCATGTCACGTTTGTCATCGGGACATGTCATTATGTGCGCAATGCCGTCATGAGCGTGACCGGCACTCTCGTTGACTCGCACCATGTGTCACATTTTAATATCATGCAGTCCTCACAATAACTTGACGTCGAGTCAAGACGTCTGCACTCGTTGTCCTTTTATGTAGGGCAGACGTGAGCTATAAAATGCCTTTTCTTTGTGGTACGTTATTGTCGCATTCTGATGCCCTGACATCTGTCTGACATACTTATCATACAAGAAGGAAAGGCGTGTGTTCTGACAGGTCCATAGGATTATATTGTACACATAGTTACAAAATGTATATTGTAAAAGAAATGTGTAATTTGTATAATATGCAGGCGAAGAGAATCGTAAAGCAACTGGCGTGAGTGAGGGTATGATTGTATAGATGAAGAAAGGCATGTTACATTGATTTGGATTTTGGACATATAGAAAAGATGAGTGGAACATGAAATATACTTACAATGCGAAAGTGTTTGGAAGAAGAGACAGTAGGAGTCGTTTAAACTACCTAGTACCCAACTATCTAGAGATACGCTATTCATCATTGATGCTACATATTGACGTCAAATAATTTAATTTAAAAGTGTTCGTAGCTGACCAGTGCAGCATATAAGGTATCTGCATATAAAGAATACTAAATTATCCTAGAATGTCAGTTAAGGCGTGCCGGCGGCATTGTTAGAACTATAGATGACCGCGTCAGTGCAGGAGTGCCCTTATACAATACGAATGCAGTTTATTTCAATAAAATTAAACTTCCGCTTTTGTTTCTGACGTTTACTTTAAAATGTTAGTGAGTATAACTTTAGCAAATATGTTGATGCGTATCTCATAAAAACTACAGAACCAATTGCCATACAACCGTCCGTCCGTCTATTATAAATTAGATTTGCTTGATTGTGCAGCTCTTTTTACATAATTATTGCGTGAAACACTGAGTATTGTGAATGTGGAAGATATTATGCGAGTGTTGTTTCGCAGAATTAATGTTTCTGAATTGGAGTTCATTCGCAGCATTTAAGTTTTAATATGTATCGCGAAAGTAAATTCACAAAATCGGTCCCAAGAAATAGTTGTCTTTAATGCATCATGAGTCGTTACGGATTCGGTTATGGCTTTTTTACGTAGTATTTAATAATGATTGATGAGCGCTAGATATATCCACATCGTAACTTTATGCACTTTATTACTTTGCGGTTGATTTGGATCGGGTTTACTTTAGAGTACAGAGATTATATGGTCAAGTCAAAGTCAAATGCTTATTTAAATATACTATCACTCTGTTTTACTTCACGCCTTACCACACGGGTCCCTGAAAGAGGTGGCAGAGGCGTAATACTATTTCGTCGGAGATATATTCTAGGTGCCAACGTGCCTGATGACGAGTCCGTCGCCGTTTCACAAGCACATATATATACAAAAATATACAGTCGAAATTGTATATTTCCGATAAGAACCGACTTACGTGAAAAAGCAAACAGTTTTATATGTAAGAGGATTATTTATCGAGACCGACTTAAATTTAATCGCCTGCGCAGCATTTTCAAGCGGCTAAATTTCACTACTTGAAACAGCATTTGTTTGATAACGAATGAAGGTGTTTTTTCATTACCACTATGAGGATATATTTAAGGACACATGTTCGGTTTGTTTGGATATGGACGAGGTATTATATAGTGTAAGAGTTAGTATTAATATTATAAATGAGGCCTTTGAGAATTTTTGTAACTTAATCAAGACATAACAGAATTGAATAAAATTTTGCATAGCGATAGAGGGATATGGTACATAGGACATGTTTTGCTCCGATAAATCTAGCAATCTTTTAATCAAATTTTACGCTGTTGCCACCGCGGGGCACGGCTAGTAAGGGAGAAAGGGTAAAACGGATCGTCCGTTCTAAAATGTAAGTTGCCAGACTGGGTCTCTACTTCTCCCTCAAAGAAGATTACAGCCAAATGGCACTGCTTCCGGGTAGCGTTGTGTTCCTGCTATAAGTAATCTTTCCAGAACTCCACAAGGAGTGACTGAATACGAAACGGAAAAAAAACAAAGTTTAAAATGATTTATGCTCAAGTTAATAACGATAATAACGATAACCGCTTACTATCTGGCGTGCTGCTATATGCTCATAAAAAAAACTCTCTTTTATTTTCCAGGTACAGGTATGACGTCCGAAGCGCTAGGTGTGTCGGTGGCTCCGTCCTTTTTCCACTCTTGCGTATCGGACGGAAAAACAGCCACCATGGAGGACGTGCAACGATTCAAGGTCAGTGGCTGTTAACGTTGATCGTTGCGACACATTAACGTAGAATAATAAATTATCTATTGGATCCAGCTTTCAAACGATGCTGAGGTCACATCACTTTCAGCCTAGATAAAGTTGGCCGTTGTTATTGTTTGTATAAGAAGTTTATGAAGCAGGCCGATTGTTTATTATTAGAAAAAATACAGGCCCTTTTCTATATGTTTTCAAATTTTAAGTAACATACCACAACACCAATTTTGAGTTGAAGTCAGGCATCGTGAGGAAACAAGTGGGTTTAACTACCTCTGCTTGCTTACATATCCTACGGATAGGTGTGAGGCGTGCTTACATAGTATATAGTTTATAATAATAATAAATATAATTTAAATTTTGATAAAATCATAGAAGTGTTATGTACATTGAACGGCCTTCGATTACTGTCGACCAAGTGAGTATACATAATAATGGTTGAGTATATTGTGGTGAATATGGCTCATCACAATAATGACACTTATTTCAAGGTGAATAGTTGTTGCACTATTGTATCTACTATTTGTATTGTATTTATGTTGTAATTATCTGATGTGGACATCTGTTACATGTATTTCCGATAAGCGAAGTTTAAACCATTTGACCAGTGTTTTATCTTCTATGTAGTTATATATATATATATATCAATATGAAAAAAATATTGTACGTTTATATATAAAAAAGTAAAGAATCATTTATGAATCTTATAACATGAGCTATCGACCATTGAAAGTCCCGTCATAAACGGTCCAGCCGTTTCGAAGATTACCCGGAACAAACTCAGACATAATATATATCCTCACGCCTTCCCACAAGGGTCCCCGAAGGGGTAGGCAGAGGTGTATAGGTAATACCCACACACCCACTTTCCGCCAGAGGTATATTAGGTGCCAGCGTATTACAAACAGACATTTCAATTTGTATTATTAGTTTATCTAGACTTGTCTTTGTTCGCGGCCTCACTCGCGTTAATATAGATTAGTATTACTTTCGAGATACCATCCCTTATCCTTTCACTTTACTCCATCGAGTTGCAATTCATTAATTAGAAGGCCGCGTTGTTATGCCGGTCGACACTTTAAAAGCGATTATTCCATTACTGCTTTATATGTACTCCTGACGAATTACGAAAATTCGTGATGATCGATAGAATACGCGTTACAAGTAAGTAAACAATGAAACTTATTTTCTGTATATAATCGCTTTTATGACAATTATTACATACATTTCTTACTCATAATCCTTACTAATATTATAAATGTGAATTAAGTTTGTTTGTTACGCTTTCACGTAAAAACTACTTAACCAATCATCGTAAACTTTGTTACACATATTTTTGGAGGTATTAGAAGTAACATAGGATACTTTTTATTGAAAAAATCATTTTTACGAAAGATAAAAAAGCCGTCCATGCCGACGAAGTCGCGGGCACAGCTAGTAATATTTATATTCTTTATTGTACACACAGAGAATAACATGTAATAGGCACATAGGTAATTAATTCTTAAATTCATACATACATATCAGCACAAAGGCAGAGAGAGCAGAATGACAGTTCGTTCTAGAATAACAGACCCCTTTCGCTTCAACAACATTTGTCAGCTTCATATCAATAGACTTTCAAAATAGAATTTCAGTATCGCTCTAATATTATATTACTAAAGATAATATAGCTTATTATAGGTGATTGAGCTAAATATAACCTTTGGCTTAAACCTTCCTGTTATATTATCACTGTCGTAGTGTAAGGAAAACGGACAAACGGTTTGTCTAATCCTGTTATCGTAATTCCCAAGTCAATAAACGGTATTTATCAGTGCACTGTAAACTAGGATCTTATAATAGCTCTACCTTATCTGTTATCACACTTGAAATGATAACGGCGAGTATGTGGATGGTAAATTTGACTAATTATACGTTTCTTATACTTGAAATATATACATGCGTACATATCATCACGGAGTATGCAGAGAGTAGAACGCCAGTTCTATCTTATTTCACAAACCTATCTTGCTTCATCCACACTCATTATTCCACATTTTAATATGTTCATTTGTTTATTAACGGTAGCGGGGCCACATTTCAAGATGGTTGGTACAAATTTCTGTGGTTTATAAACCATTTAATGTTTCTGATGATTTATCATATCACGAGTTGGCAAAGGAAAACGTTAGTTCGATTTATGTAAATGATGGCAGCTGATTCCCTCCCTGGTATGGGGACCCTTGTGGGAAGGCGTGAGGTATGATAGCAATTAAATATATCTCCAGAAGAATAAATATGTATTAAGTATTATATAGATTGTAACTTAGTATTTGTTTTTAGTGAACCTTCCTTCCCTTGGCCCACCGTTTTGACAAGCCCTGAAGATTTCAGAATACATACTGGCATATTTTAAAATATTAAACTTCGTTTTTTTTTAAACGAAGTTCCTTAAGCGCTATTTCGGTTGGTGTAAATACAGTAATTGTTCGCATCAGATAATTACACTGGTCTATGTAAAAACGTGTGTTGTGTGTACGGACGAACGTACGACGTGAACGCCACAATTTTATTGTAAATAGCTTGAAAGTGTTTTCATAATATTGTCTAAACATGCGGCAAAAGGCTGAAGTTTGCGTGAGTAATCATTATACAATACAACGTTACTTGGTTTCTCCGTAGCGTGCAATATATATACTTAGGCTTTGGTGCCGGCTTCTAACATCTACTTCTGTTTTTTGTAGTAGCTTTTATTTCGCCCGTAATTGCGTCAACAATGGACTGTTTTAAACGCAATTTTGCCTTTCACTGTCCCATGCGACGATGTTCGAGTAGTTATCACAATAATTATTGCGAGTTATTTGTCCTTCGCTTACGCATTTAGCGTGTTAACTCTGTCGACTTCCTTAGGTTCGATTTCCAAGTTGGGATAAATTGAAAATATTTTTTATATGCCTCCATGGTGGCACAAACGAATTTAAAACAGTTTGTCTAATTAGATACTATGTGACTTAGTTTTTTAAACATATACTCGATGGTAAGCGATAGGCTTACAACTTGTCACTTTGCAAAATTATCACAATGGGTCAAATTAATTAAAAATAACTTTAATTTCGGTACGATTAAATGTGGATGTTGCAGTTTATTTTGCAATAGGGAAGGCTTGCGGTGAAGATACAATTTCTTCCTAGCTAGATAGTATGTATTTAAGAAATAAAGTAGCTTATACACTGTATCCTATAATATAGCGTAGTTATATATAGAGTAATCTCTAATCACGTTTAAAATCTGTCGCTGATACCGTTGTGTACAGAGCTTTATCACGAGTGCATCACCTTTTAATATTTTACGTATGATTTGCGACCCCGTAACTGATAACAGCTTATTCATGAATTAGTTTCGTTACTCACATCCTTTTGAGTCATATTTATACTGTGTATCCCTAAATCAATAACACTGGCCGTAAACACAATATAATCATTATTGAATAGAGAATTTGACTAACTTCCTAGGACTATACAACAGCCGAACTCATTGATAAAATAATCATGTTCCAATTTTAAATTAAAAAAAAACTACCGTCACTAATATTTATCGTTATAAACGCGGGTGTAACGCACTTATATTGTTAATGGGACCAGTATCCATAGGAGGGTAGTCAAAGTATCTTATTGTTTTATATCGTGGCATATGAATAAATTATAGGTAGTCTAAATAAACACCTGCGACATACATGATGATCGATAGTGTTACCTTGTGCACTAACATCTTCGGTGCACTATAGATAACATTTTCTATTTTACCTATATCGATTATGTAGAACGCTTGGAAGCTATTTTGGCTTTGTCTATTGTTTATTTTGGAAATAGAGCATTTCAATGTTCTATTATTGAAAGTTTTCTTTTTAATTTGCAAGCTATTGATGACTAAGGTCACATGATCTGAGAATAAGAAATAATGTTATTATTTAAATTATGTTACTTTGATTTTCATATTATTTTTATTATTATTATTCGCAAGCCTACTGCTAAGAATAGGCACTTGAGAATTGTAAACTATCGATTATGCTTGATTTTAGTAGAAGTCTTGAATTAAATCGGCCTTTACATTTTGCTCGGGTACAGTGCGCACTACGTCACAAGAATCTACGCTACCTTGAGCGATGATCGACCTTATTGGGACGAGAAAACATGAATATCGGCGCCATCTTGGGTCTAATTACGTGGTGCGTAATGTACCTATATGAATAGAGTGTAGCAGGTGATCATCGTAGATTAGACATGTTAATAGTTTTATTTCAGATTTTTCATCTATTAATTCAACTACATTATCCGTTCAATAACAAAATACTCATCTTAAGTTGGCAACACCAGGTGGCGACCAGAATCATGCGTCAGCTGATCGAGCAGTTCAGCGCGGGAGATTTGTTCGGGCGCGATAACTACGAGTACTACGCGCGTGTGACGGGCCGCATATTGCGTGTGAAGGACGAATGGATATGCTCCTTTAGAGACCCGCCGCCGCCCAGGCACCATAGGGACCAGGAGGCTTATGCTAGTGAGTTTATATATTGTGGTTTAAGTAATTAATTCTTGTCTTATCTCGCTTCTACCTACAGTAGCGATAAGTTGAAGAAAAATTTGTGAAATTTACGTGTTAATAATAAGTACCTGGATGACCGAGCTTAGCTCGGTATTTTTCAGATTTATATTTTTTCGTACGAATGACATACTTATGACAACCAAAAACTCATTGGCTTAAAGTTTGTTGCTTAGCAACGCTTTATTGTTGCTCTGTCGGTAAAGCAGTAGCGAAATTCAAATTCTAATGAAATTGTAGGAGATTTTCTTTGCCTAAAAACACGGATAAAACAACTTGTTTTTTAAATGAAACCTAGCTAGATCAATTTATTGCCCCCGAAATCCCCCCTTACCAAATTTCATGAAAATCGTTGGAGCCCTTTCCCAGATTCAGATTATATATATAGATATATACAAGAATTGCTCGTTTAAAGGTATAGGGATATTCTTTATTGTACACACACACATACAAACAAATAGGATGACAAAAAGACAGATAAAAACATGTAATACTATTAATGTAAAAAGAAAAATAAATCCTCACGCCTCCCTCAAGGTTCACCGAAGGAGTAGGCAGAGGTGTATAGGTATTACCCACACACCCACTTTCCGCCTGAGATATAATTTAGGTGCCAACGTGCTAGACGAGTCCATCGTCGTTACTCAAGCACCCCTATACATATGCCTGTAAAGCTGTTGGTGTGACTTATCATTGTACTTAAGTTCAGAAAAACTCATTGGTACAGTCGGGATTCGAACTTGCGATCTTTGTGTCGCAGGCAACTGCTCGAATTACTCGGCTACCACGGCTCTAAAACGTAAAAAATAAATACATAGGTATAGTATAAAACGGAATAAATATAAATATATAAACAAGTCTAAACATATATTCTTTCTTCATAATTACAACATCATAGTAAAACAATGCTAATGAAATATATATAATTGTATTGATATAATTATCCTGTGTGAAAATCTGTATGTAATTTTATGTTTTTAAAGACACGGAAATGAAACCTGTGTTATGAGAATCCAAGTCACAGTGGTTGCACATTGAGCCATTGTTATAGAAACACTGCAATATTTGGCTTCAGGAGCTGTAGATAAACTTTCAACTGTTATTAGAATAGATCATTAAATTGAAGCATGTATGAAGAGACTGATGAATGTGGACGAAGCGAAATAGGTATGTAAGTCTA
>JACCPG010003487.1:0-15836 GCA_016069955.1 Drepana arcuata
GGTGAACATGTATGAAGAGACTGATGAATGTGAACGAAGCGAACAACTTACATACAAAAAAAAAAAAAAAAAAAAATCAAAATATTTTATTCAACATAAGGGACACAGGGAACACTTATTGAACGTCACGTTTAATATAGACTAAAGTTACCACCGTTTCCAAGAAAAAATACCTGCCAGGAGAAGAAACGGCGAAACAAACTCCCCAGTTTGCTTTTTTAACATTTGTTCCCTTTTACGTAGGGGTAGTTACATATATAAACTCTGTACAAGAGGAGCAATTCATTGCCATGCATGGCCATCATTAAAATAATCTGATGTTTTATAATAAGCCTTTTGAATTAATTTACTTTTAACGACAGCTTTAAATTCTACAAAAGGTAATTCAATTATTTTCCGAGGTAGCTTATTAAAAAAACGTATACCTACCTTGCCCGACAAATGAGTTCCTTGTTTTGTGTAATCTAGCTGTAGGAACATGGAGTTTATCTTTGTTCCGTGTATTCATAGTATGCAAGTCGCTATTTTTCTTAAATTTTTCAATATTCTTTCTAACATATAACAAATTTTGGAATATGTATTGACATGGTACGGTCAATATGCCAATTTCCTTGAATAATTCTCTGAGAGAATCCCGAGGCTTAAGGCTATAAATTGCACGAATAGCCCGCTTCTGCAGCACAAAAATAGATCCAATGTCTGCAGCATTACCCCATAAAAGAATGCTGTAAGACATGACACTATGAAAATAGCCGAAATAAACTAAACGGGCTGTGTTGATATCAGTCAAGTGTCTGATTTTTCTTACCGCGAATGCTGCAGAGCTGAGTCTATTCGCCAATCCATTAATGTGGGGGCCCCATTGCAATTTGTGATCAAATGTGACTCCAAGGAAGACTGTTGAATCCACAAGATCCAACTTCTCGGTATTTATAACTATAGGGGTAGTTAAAACCTTTTTCACATTAGGCATTGTAAATTTAATACATTTCGTTTTCCTAGCATTAAGTACCAAATTATTGGCACTAAACCAACGAACCACGTCAGAGAGAGCATTATTTATACCTATATTTATATATACCGTAAGTATAGAGAGAACTACCACTCTACTGTCTCTGCCTGCCCCGTTAGGGACCCGTTACGATGATATATATCTACAATAATTATAAATACTATGTTCCCATGCGACTTACAGGGAGTCAATTAATGACGTTATGTCTAAATATCAGAGGACGCGCGTCGCTAAGCCTTTGTTTTTCTAGCTAATAGTGCCATTCAATTAGAGCTGTATGTAAGAAACCCTCCAAGTATGTCTATAGTAATAGTGTTTTATATCCAAACAACGTCCTGCCATGTCAAACAACGCAGTGATGTAATATGTCAAGGAAACTGGAGCCATTAAGTCAGTTAGACGCCACACTTCCTGTGGCGTACATCCATTTATACACATTATTTCCTGGCGTGCAATCTTGTAGCAAAACAAATTAATATTTATTGAATTGAATTCTGGAAAATATCCGCCATAGTATTTAATCATAACATGGTATTTTTGTGAACAGCGACAATAGGTTTGGATTACTTGTACGATGATACTGTAACAATCGTGCGATCACCATGACAAGAATCTTCTAATCGTGTAAGCACGATTGTCTAATTAAGAATTTGGCAACATTTATTTATTCAATATTTGTCTGTGTGTTTGTTCCGGCTAATCTCTGATACGGCTGGACCGATTTTGACGGGACTTTCACTGACAGATAGCTGATGTAAAGAGGAGTAACTTAGGCTTTTTTTATTATTAAATTCCACGCGGTTGCAGTCGCAGGCACAGCTAGTCCATAAATAAAATGTATCAATGACAATTGTGGGTATAAGTTGAAAAAGGAAATCAAATAAATATTATTTCCCGTTTAAATACTTGATCGCCATAATTTTCCAAAAGTGAACTAATTAGTATATCCATATGTTCGTGTCTGAACTCTGGCTCCATGGCTCCACCTCAGCTTCACCGCATCCATACCTACTTAACGGCAATCAGTGGCGACACTTTAAACTTGTTGCCAATATTTTATGTCTCAGCCCAATCCAAAAGCCAAGGGTTAAGTGATCCATTGATATTCCACGGAGTTTATTCAAAAGTCGTTGCGTAATTTATGAGTTTCTGCTTCCCTAAGTACTATAGCTTGTATTCAATCTTTGTTTGAGAGCTGCTCAATATTTACCTTCGCCACTTTGTCCAAAAATGGATCGGTCATCAAAATTAATTATAATGTAATTGTTTATATAAATTGTCCAAAATATTTGTTGCGGATTGCGGATCAGCCAACTCCTCACAGCCTCACAATGAAAATTCTTATTATTCCACATGAGAAAAAATAGCAATTGGCTATATCTGTGTTTATTATGAAAGCAGGTCATCCATCATAGCCTCCCGTGTCCGTTTATCGTGTTTGTATAATAACAGGTCATACTCCCATAAACGTAATTTCAAAAGAGTACAATAAGCGTAGGTACATTAGAAGTCGGTTAAAGCTTCTCGTGGCCTGACTCCGTCGAACTCTCGGAGGATGCTCTTAGAATACATTTATCCAAACCCTACAAAATTCCTCCCAAACGGTCTGAAAGGGTGAAAATAATTTTTGAATCAATAAGCATGATATCGTGCTAGCTCGTATTTGGACGGGGCCCAATATGCATTATATTTTTACGATCGCCCTCTGTTTGCATGAAATATCAACTTGAACGCGCAATTTTCGGCATTTGCAGACGGTTTGGACTTTAATAATAAAGTGTTAGGGGCTATATTAGTTTGTTGAGTGTAGACAGCGTGTGGAGTAGATTTCGGCCTAGTTTCATTCGGTCTTTGTTTTAAAATTCCCAGACGCGCCTGCCAAATGTGGCGTGGATTGGGAATGAGGTCGCGACGCGAGGTGCGTTCAGCTTTTTCTCTCTCCTTTTAGTTGCTTTGCTGTGACTCCACGCTCTATGAGCCGTCGTGCCTGAATAGAGATTATGTAGTTTCTTGCTTGTTGATTTGTCTTATTTCTTACGACATTCTTTTTGTGGTTGCTGTATGCACATGGGCTAAGGTGTCAGATAGTCAGAGGCCTGAAATTGAACCATTATATAAGTTTATGATGCATACAATTATTTACATTTAATTAACATATATTTATTTACTTGTTTTTATATATATATACTGTGCATGTGCATTGAAGCTTTCGGGTAGTTCATAACCAGTAGAACCTATTTAAAGCAAACAGGCGTACACTATGCGACTCTACCGACGTCCACGGTGTATGGAATTATTTTTATATAGGTAATGTAACATAATTTCCTACTCGCCATTGCTGGCACTCAAATACATATTGGGCGAAATGTTTGTATTATTCGAAGTAAGTTTGCACTCCTCCAAGCTGCTTACGGGGAGCCGTGATCAACCACGAATAGTACCAGCCAGCGATGGATGCCTACCGCCCAAACGTCAGGCCCATAATATATTTCGCAGGCTCGGGTCGCGGACAACATGTCAGTCTCGGCAAATCCGCGGCCGCGGACGTTTATTTTGATAAATTACTCCACTGACAGGGGGATAGAGCCGAGAAAAACTAGCGAGTATTCTATTGCAACGGTTTTAATAAATCTTGTTGAAAAATGCTTCGTGCCAATCTAAGGAAGCTGGTGCACGGTCTCCTTTGCCTGATATCGTATTTTCATAAATCTATATAAGTAGTTTATCATACATTTTAAAATATATGCTATTTTTGTATAACAACAATGAATATTGTCTATTCATCACTCCACGAGCTTAAATACATTCAAAGACGTATTCACAAAGGCTAAGTCGTACTTGAGATAACCACCATATATATGCGGTGAAAAGGAGATATTGATACATCTCTTGTACTTAAGTTCTGAAACACTCATTAGTACAGTCGGGATTCGAACTTGCATTCTTTGTGTCGCAGACAACTACTCGAACCACTCGGCCACCACCGCTATTTTGTTTATTATTTCTGTATTTTAAATTTGTTGACGCCTGTGGTGAGTGAATGATTAATTTGAATTTTATGGAATGTACAGAGCCTGCGACATGCATATTGAGTGTGTGCATAATTTTTTTTTTAAACTTATTCAATTATATAATTAGAAACATTAGTTACCTTTCCCTTTCTCACTGGGTTGAATGAACTTCGCTAAAGAGCCAATCAGCGATTATTCAGCCACATCAATATAATTCAATCAATTTGACACGTACAAACATGTTCTCTGTATCTCACCTAAGTTTGACAAACAGCAAATTGATCAAATCACAACACAAATCCAGAATGGAAGTGTTTGCTCGAACAGTCTAGACATATTAATGGCGGTCGTCTGTATTGCGAGGTGCAGCTGAGCTGTTTGTCAATCAATCTGGGGATAGAATACGTTTGGTTCCTCCGAAAAACTGCTCACATATTAGTTAAAGAGTTTATATCTTGTATCAACGTGGTTTTCTTCAGTAGATGCCATGATCAATCAAATATCAAGCTGTACAGTGAACATTGTAAGGAAATTTACATACTCATACGTTTGATATCCAATTCAAAGTAGCCAGTAAAAGGAGAGTGAGATCCCACTCACGACTTCGGGCAACTTAACATGTATGCAGTATAATACACATTGCTTCCTTTCACCACCCACTTTATCCGCGTATTCGGAAACCAGCATCAAAATACCCTTAGTTAGTATTTTTTTTTTTACTTTATTTGTATGTGATACTAACTCCATCAAAAATGTATGCTTAACGAGCACTTTTTCTGTGAAGTAGGAACAAACAGTCTCACAACATATTTCCCAAGTCCCACAATTCCACACAAGTTGATCACAAATCAAATTATGCGCTTTCGGAAAGCCCCGGCCGACCGCGTGGAGCCCCGCTGAGCTGTGAAAAATGTTCTGTTGACCCAAGCTTTATTGCCTTGTAAACTGCTCCTTAAATCCAGTAGTTTCGGCGTTTATTATTTTGCTTACGCTATACAAATACTGTGGTATAGTGTATTAACGCGATAGCACAGCAGTGCTAGAGAAAACATGAATTCACAGGAAACCACAAATACTCACTTGAAAACAGATTCAATTTTTAAACATCAGCAGTGGACCTAAAAGTAGAATAACTCAGGAAATAATTTGACCTCACAATAATATTGATAAACAAAACAATAATCCCCAAAAGTATTAAGCCCTCGCGTACGTTTGGCGCAATTATATCCAAATGGAAAAATCCAATTAACAGTAATCCGCATTCCATTCTATATTCCAATTGGCAGCCTTCAAAAGAGCTCAAATTAACACGTTAAACACAACGGCGAAACAATTTAACCGTAGTACTCTCTACGTAGTGTTGGGAGAAGAATGGGAAAACCTGTCGGCGGTCAAGCTTTTCGAAACTATAAACATCGATGGTACCGTGTTATATTTTCTTATTTTAATTATCTAACGCATTAGGCAATCCTCAGTATACCTCATATTTTTTTCAATAAAGTTATTGAAAATATTTCTGTTATCCTGAGACATACCAAACCATTAGGTACACTATTCTCCTGACATTAAGGATCAATATTACTACGAGTATAATATAGTGTATGTCATATTATAAAACAGTGTGTACCTGTCATCCCACTTATGTTCAAAATGCTAAAAGCTTTTGAAGTTCTTTGCTATTCTTTCACGCAATAACAGATTATAAGCTGGATTAACATAATATAATATGTTTAAAATATCTATTTTACTGCAGGGAAACTGCGGAGCACTACTTGGTCTTTACTAATGACGGCAATAGCTTGCGACATTATTATCTAAATCGGCCTCATAATCTAAAAAATTATTAGGAAATCACAGAATTTTTTTGTGCGACTAGCTACAAAAAGGATAGATGCAGTATTGTTAAATGATTGACTCTTTTACAACCCTGTCCGTAAATGCAGGAGCCCGATTGATACAGAATTATCTGGAAATTCAGTAAGAGCGGAACTTTTTAATCTCACCCCGAGCGCGAGAGCGAAAACTTCAGAATGAGTTGCATCGTTACCAGGTTCTGTTACTTTCATCAATTTTTTTAATTAAATTCGTAGCACGATAATGCAAGGAGCAGAAGGATTTTACGGGCTTACCTGCAACACCATCAAGTCCGGTATATTTTTTACCAAATTTAATTAATACCCTTTTTTGTTTTACTAGTTTTAGTTCCGTCTGTAAAATTTTGTAGGAAATGTATTCGTAAAAAAATAATTAACAGTTCCATGGCAACGTCCCGCGAGATAACAACTGAACACCAATAATGTATGTACGGCATGTAGTTGTGCCTCTACTGATTGTGTAGACTCTACAATTAAATGTACATGCTCACATGCTTTTTCCCTGTATTGAGACTTTAATTATAATAATATAATAATATAATATATATATAATATATTATTATATTATTATAATTAAAGTCTCAATACAGGAAGAAAAGACTTTAATTAAATTCTCAATAGGCGAAAAAACGTTAGATGCCTCAAACCAGAACGCTACACCAACAATGGCTAAAGCCAGATGATCGTCCGTAATGTGCTAAAGCCGAAAGCCGCAAGCGAACAAACAACATGTCCCAAGAGCACTTTATTCCGAATGTGAACAAAAGTGTGCCAAATGCAAATCCCTACGCAAGGAGTACGGCCCGGAAGCACCGACACACACAACCCCGACCTCGCGGCACATTTTGCCGCTAAACCCTTTACCAGTACCAAAAATGTTTCAAAGCTTCTGTTTTGTATGTCCATGTGGCATTCAATAGTTGATACATTTGATACTTTGTAAACAATGAGTTTTTTCTGAACGTATGCACATTGATTATTCACACCACGAGTCTTAACGTGAAGGAAACACCGAGAAGCTTGCATACGTTTGATGAGAAAATTAACGAAGTGTGTATAAAGGAGCCGTGGTGGCCGAGTGGTTCGAGCAGTTGCCTACGACGCAAAGGTCGCAAGTTCGAATCCCGACTGTACCAATGAGTTTTTTCTGAACTTAAGTACAGTGATTAGTCACACCACGAGCTTTACGGTGAAAGAAAACATCGAGAGGAAACCTGCATACGTCTGAGAAGAAATTCAAACGCTTATGTATAGTCGTGCTTGAGTAACAGCGATGGACTCGCCATCTGTCACGTTGTCACGTTGGGACCCTTATGGAAAGGCTGAGGATAAAAATAAAACAATTGTGGGCCATCCTTATACTAAATGAAAAATAAGACACTCTTCATTAACATTAATAGATATTAATGTTGAACCGCTTCACTACACACACGTTTATCTATGTAATTAACTTCTAATAATTACGATGTACCAGTCAGGAAGACACTTAATATCATAGAAGCCCCAAATAAATCGAGTAATTAATTAAATGTATGTACACAATATAAGGGGAAGCACATTAGAGTGTTCTCTTTGAACGCTTTCAGACTTCGGATCAGAAATGAAATACACAATAGAAGGTTCATACTTAGTGTTCGGCTGGTGTTAGGGCAGAGGTACTGGTCACCTGCCACGGCAGGCCTTTATTATTTTTTTGCCATTGCTGGTAAAACCAGCGGTTTGAACCTATGTCGCTGGTCCATTGGGATCCAAGACTACATGTGTCAATACTTTGGTAACATCTTATATCAGTTGTCGCTCTGCGGCTGTAAATTACAAGGAACTCAACTGTAAGTATGCCCGGTTATTACATATTTACGATTTTTACCGAAGTTTAGGTACTACGTAGGTAAATATTTTTATCATCTATTTCCTGGATTCGCCTTAAATGTTGAGGCAAGATGAGGGTAGCTACGTGATGCACAATTTATTGTTTACATCACACGAATCACCAGTAAAACAGGTATATTTATTAGGATATTATTTGGCACCAGCTAGAATTTAGAGTTTACTAGAATTATAGTAGTCTTAATTAACTTCCTATAGAACATTTCTTGTTTTCTCTAACAATACAAAATGTATTGTCTTCTCATAACAACTAAAAGCCTCAGTTAAAGAAATTAAAAGTATCATATAGGATTGTAATCCTCTTACTGAAAGGCAATAGAGATAGCGCGCACAATTGCTAGGCTACGGTATGGTACCTATACAGAGTAGCGCGCAGCAGTCGGCTCACATCGCGCCACGTGACCGTTTATGGCGCGCCGTGACGTGCATTTAACGCCTGCTCAATTGGCGCACAGTACACTCCGGGCCAGAGGCGCAGTTCATTTGCTATTTCCAAAGCTCACTAAACAATTAACAATAATTAAGAAGTAAGCTACTGCGTCCTAGAAGACCAAGCAAAGAAAAGTGGATGAATCTCTATTGAGGAATCTCGATCCGCATAGTCGTGTCTTCGTTAACGACTAGTACGTAAGCTGCCTATGAGCATGTATGAAGAGACTGATGAATGTGTACGAAGCGAAAGAGGTATGTAAGTCTAGAGAGAGCTGGCGCTTTGTACTCTCTGTCAACCCCGTTAGGGAATCGGCGTGCTGATATGATGACGTAAGCTGCACTATGCTGGATAGCCTCAGATATACCCTAAATAGACATTGACATATGGAGCTTTATTGTAGATTATACTACTAAGTAAGACGTATACGACTAAGTACTTTAATGGGACAAACCCATCACAAAGGACAACACATTCTAGCATGATTCTTATGTGCGCTGTGGCCCCTACACAGTATCAGAGAGATAAAACACAATTTTAATTCAAACAATACTACGTTAAATGTTCAATGCTCAAGTTCAATGTAACGTATTAGTACTGAGTCTGAATAACCGATATGACATCTCAGTGACAAATGGATTCAGCTGAAGGCTCCAATCTCGGAGGACCGCAGCGACAGCCAGATGAAGTGGAGTAGATAAAAAAGGAAGCAAATAGAATCTCAAAAAGAGTTAAGGCGGGTACAGTTCGTCAATCAGGTATGCACGGTGATTTCCCGCGGGCTCGACAAGGGCGTGCTGAGCTGGGATGTAAATTGATGGACCATGGACCCATTACTGATCAAGCTCATTACTTACCACATATACACACTCATTGTGTTTGTAAGTCACACGTTCACTTTCATAATTACTCTTAATTACATTATTTGTAGGTACATGTATATACATATATGTCAAGCCACCAAGTCAGTCCGTTTTGAACCTCGAAGATTACACCCGTGTCAGAATTTTGCCTTAAACGTATGCAGGTTTCCTCATGCCATCGTAAAGTTCGTATCGATAAATCACTGTACTTCAGTTCAGAAATATCTCATCAGTATAGACGACCGGGCTCAAACCTCTAATTATGTCTATGAGACTCCTAGCTACCATGTCGCTTTTAATTGGATTTCTGAAGCGTACTGCATGTTTAGTGATTTTTAAATTTATAGAACAAACTTGTAATTCCCAGGTTAGTGTCAATAACGTTAAGATAAAAGTCGTCATATTCCCACAGTGTAGGTACTGTAGTAATGTGTATGCACTGGGTAGACAATACAAGCCTGTTTACCTATTGCATTAATTAGTATTTACCTGTTTGTTGAATTGCCAATATGCGGCCAATGTTGGCTGCACAATGATCTTGGGTGAGCGTCGCTTTATGGTACATCAATTTATTTGGAAATTGAGTCACACGTCAATTGTTATTTTATTGTATATGAGAAAAGGTTCAATAGAAATCTATTTTGGACAAGAAAATTATACCTGCTTACGTCATAAAAATTGTATCGCCCGCGCGCTGCAGAATCTCTTCGACCATATTTGAAGAACTCTATGGGAGTGATGAGGAGGATTACTCTATGGGGAAAACCTCAACGGGGAGTTCATTCATAATAAAAAATACTATGTTCACACTGAACAATAAATATCCCATGCCCTGTTTCTCGGAAGGGTGCTAAGAAGGCCCAGACTCACCACATTACTTACATACGTTCACTAAAATATTACCATAGAGTACTCTTGTTCAAATTTAATTGAGAAGTATTATCGAGCAGTTGGGCGGATACCTGTCTGGTAGTCATTCAAATACGATGTACGTAGAGTAGTAGTATGTAGACCATCCTACAGATTTCAATGTCTATCGCCCATAACGTCAGAGCTCGGCACATCGTCAGGACAATACACATCATTTGTGAATACTACCATTTTAGCGCCAATTGTTGTCTATTGCATGCATCGTTTCCTAATAAGGGAATAAATCGAATGTATGAACGAGTTTTATCGCGGCGGGACCTACGTGATCGCATATCTCCCGATCGTGTCGCGAATACAGACCAAGACGAGACCGACGCAATAGTCTATTGTCTCCATTTGAGGATATCTCCCGAGCAATGGTCCTAATGTATGTCTTCATAATGTATTGTATTGATCCTCTTATATTTAAAAAGAGTTTGTATCTAGTTGACCGGGTATTTTTAAGTTCAAAAATCACTTATATATATTTATACATCTGACACTTTCAAAGGTAGTGTTTATGTTTATAGCTTAGTGTGACCTAAGCCCGCACTTAGGTAGGCCTTTTCAACATCATATGAAAATAAATCAGCTCGCTTCACAGATTCATAATAACCAAAACAAAGATATTTTAAGTGTCATTTGACATTTGGAAAATACAATTTCATGTTGTCAAAAAAGTGTAATTTTATTTTTATTCTGATTGTGATTGAGTCTGATTGTAGTCTATTTCTCTTTCTTATATAATCATAATTATCTTATAGAATCGATATCTTTAACCATCTTCGTAGTTTATCTTAGTTATCCATCAACGGTAGTTGTTTCTGGTTCTGCTGAAAGATGAGCTTGTAAAACCAAATACAACTGCAGACTAATCGGGAATAATCATCGTTACTACTTGATACGTTTCTATAGAAGTTATATTCTTTTGTACGGTTATTTAATGAAATAGTTTGGTTCGGATTGGCGCCAACTTTTACAGCTTTCCGATGGTATGAAGCCACAAAACTTTAATACTTGACTCTGGCTTCTCCAATATCACCGTATTCGTATACGAGTAGAAAGGTGGGTTTAAACATTTACCAAATAATCAAAACTTAAAGGCAAAGACCATCTAACTGAGTAACTATACAAAATAATAATACGGGTTTTTATATCCACAAAATCTTGAAATATATTTCACAAAGGACTATTCCGTTACTATCATTTAACAATACTCGAAGTTCCTGGAATACCCACTGAGGTAAGACCAATTAAATGCTAAATTGTATTTAGATACTCAAATGCATTAAGATGCCCGAAGGTAGGCAGACGTCTGTATTGGCACCCACATACTTTTTACGGAAAGAGTTTATTTTAAGTTTTTAGTTTGAGCCGTGGTGGCCGAGTGGTTCGAGCAGTTGCCTGCGACGCAAAGATCGCAAGTTCGAATCCCGACTGTACCAATGAGTTTTTCTGAACTTAAGTATAGTGATTAGTCTCACCACGAGCTTTACGGTGAAGGAAAACATCGAGAGGAAACCTGCATACGTCTGAGAAGAAATTCAAAGGCGTATGTATAGTCGTGCTTGAGTAACGGCGATGGACTCGCCATCTGTCACGTTGGCACCTAATATACCTCTGGCGGAAAGTGGGTGTGTGGGTATTACCTATACACCTCTGCCTACCCCTTCGGGGACCCTTGTGGGAAGGCGTGAATTTATTTTAGTGTTTATATGTTCCAATTTTGTTTAAATTTAATTGATGCATAATAATGTTGAAGTGTTTCAAAACAAACGTGAACGTAAGTGTTAGAACGTCCAAAAATATTTTTTCATGTAATGGTAAGGTTCGTTGACCTAAAAGGGTTACGGAAAATGGATGCCCTCGGAAGACGGATCGGTCGTAATGGGTTTAGCAAAGCATGTGTTTATTACCTAGTGGGAGAAGTTATTTGAATGAAAAAAATATATTTTTCAGGCCACAAAATAAATCCTATGCCACATGTAAGGAAACTTACCATACCCGTGGAAACATCACGACGAAATACACGTGTTTTAGAACATACTAACCTGATCAGTCGTGTGGATTAGAGGCTACCTGCTAAGTCGAGTTCACATGGCAAACCCAGCCTTCCAATGAGCTTTAAACTTATTGTTTACTTATAATAATAATAATAAATGTATTTATTCAGACAGTGTCCATTTTGTTAGTAAATGTTTTCTTACATCTATGTTAGTACATATAATTTAGCGACAAAGTACATTACTTGTGTGCAAAAGTGCTGGTCAGATATATTCAAATAGGATTATCTGACCAGCACTCGAACAAACGCTTTCATGATTGCCGAATCATATTTATCGGCAATCACTCGGAGGATGCTATTGGTACTACCCCGGATTCTGTTGAGTATGGAGGCAGTCCTTTTGCGTATTATAGCATGGAAGCCATCCACTCGCGCTCCCACAAACATGTTAGACAACATAATGACAGAGTTAGATCTTCAAGCGTCTGCAATCTGGAATTGCATACTTTCGAATGCAGATGCATACGTACTCGTAATCCACTCGCCCTCCATACATTTTCCGATTCATATTGAATATATCACTGCAACAGATAACACATTACAATGGAAGGCAGCTAGGTACACGCAGTGCTCGCACGAGAGGCAAGGAAACTCAGAGTGCATTCTGTACAATGTTGGAACTACTTTATCCTTTAGAAACTCGCAAAGCGGCAATATTCGAACAAATTTTATTTTCTCTGAGAAGTCGTAAAGCTTAGCGTCCTTTCACTTTACAGTGCTACGGTGTAAAGAGACCTCCCCGCTTCTACTTTATGAACATAGGATGGTTTTTAAGGGGGCGTTTTGTTTAAGTGTATCGGCTTCATCTAAGTTAGTGTGTCAATAGATGGCGCTGATTTGTTTGTGTCAATTTCTAGATCGCGCTATTGAGAGTCTCACATGATAAATCACTGTACTGCTTTACCCAACCATACTACATACTATACTATGAGGTAGGAGTTCAATTGTTAACGTTTATCATACAACTTAGGGTCCATGGGCATGGATGATGTTGACTATGTAAAGTCATAACTAAGCAGTGCAGTGTGAATTGTGATATACAGAGCGGCAATCGGCATCCTCAGTCTCCTCAGTCCCCCGACCTCCGCCGCAAACGCCGGCCCGCGCCAAGCCAGACGCGCAAATCCCGCCCCCAAATAATATTTAAATAAAATTACCAGTCCAGCCCAGCCCAGCTCCCTTGCTCGCGATCCAGCAACGCCCTAAGCCGAGGTTCGTACCCCACAGGGGGTGCCCTTAGCTGTGTTGCTTAGAAATAAAGTGCCTGGCTGGAGGCCTAGGTCTCGCCATTGACCGGTTAAGTAGCAAAAGTTCCCGGAACTCACGCTACGAGAGACAATACAAAAAAAAAAAAAAAAAAAAAAGTCTCCTCAGTCAGAGCACTCAGAGCTTTTACAGTTTACACATACTTAATATGTAAAGTTTTGTACAAAGGATGTTTAATGATATGTTCAGGGAACGGGATCACTTTAAGGTGCTTCCCTATTAAATGGATGAGAAAGCCCGCTTAATGATTTTGGAACTTTCCTACCCTTCGGCACACATACGTTGTCTGGCAAAACGTTACATAAACGTTATTTATATCATCCCACAAAATATTACGGAATTTGTTTCGTAAGTAGGTAAAATTTTATCGACACAGAATGAAAATTCTTTTATAATATCTGCGGAGATAGAAATAAAACAATAAATCCATGGAGGCGACAGGCTTGTATCCATCTTCTAGAGTTTTATTGCTTTTGTTTTCCAATACGCGAATATGGGATGGTCGTATATAAGTTGCTATTGAAACGAATTTATAAACGCGTTTAGAGAATAAGTGTTGATTCGGGCATGCTGGCAGCTTGCGACGAACTTTATATACTTTCTGATATATATATTTGGTATTCGTATCTTATTGTACAGAATACTTTAAGTTAGTATCTAACGATAGACTCATCTCGAAAATGATGTGGCAATACTTTAAACAACAATCTACAATAATGTGTATTCCCTGTGCGTTTGCCTGAAATAACAACGAACTCAGAGCCCGATTGGACAAGTAGGTACAGACGCGTGGAAATTAAACAGACGTGACCACTCGCATATTGTTCACCAAAAACAATGGAAATCGTAATCCGCGCTCTTATTATTGTATAACAGAACAGTAAGCAGAAAATAGGCCTTGTAACAACACGTTTAAACGTTTTCGTGTGGTATGAGACCCTTTGAATATTAGTGATTTGGCACACACACACACACACTTGTCAAACATCCTTTCTTTTGTCTCGTACTTACCATTATGTTTGATAAATATCATCACAAAATTTCTCAAAAACGGACGGTAATATTTATAGACTCATTCCATTGTACAGTGTACAGTTTTGTTAAACCTTTCGAGCGACTTAAGAGTTGAGCAAAATATTGACAGTGAAATATACTTAAATTCAGAAAAACTCACCACGAGCGTATAATCACACAGCATTATCTAAATGCTCTCGAAGCCACATCAAAATGAATCCATGAGAAGTATTTTGTCCCAAGTCCAGTTTATAGGCAGTAAAACATGATATAACTTCCCGACGTCGTAAACTCCAATAAGCCACAATAACCGCGGTCTGTTTCTACCGGAAATGTCGCAAAAAGTCGTCAAACCCGGCCACTTCCTGGGTCGCGGAGGGAGGGTTGACAACTCTTTTGTTTTAAGATGTCAGTGTATCCGCGCGCGGCAATTTATTGGGAGCATTGTATTGTCACGCGGACAATAACATTGACGTGTCCGCTCGTGCACTACACTGGATATGCAATAAAACACAATTGTATTGTTTCTGTCCAATTACTGTGCATCCATACAAACAAATCACATTGATGTATGTGTCTTTGATCTAAGAATATATATTTAACGCCGTGGTGGCCAAGTGGTTCGAGTAGTTGCCTGCGACACAAAGATCGCAAGTTCGAATCCCGACTGTACCAATGAGTGTTTCTGAACTTAAGTACAGTGTTTAGTCACATCACGCATAGGTCACAAACCTGCATACGTCTGATTAGCAATTCAAAGGCGTATGTATAGCCGTGCTCGAGTAACGGCGACGGACTCGCCATCTGTCACGTTGGCACCTAAAATATATCTCTGGTGGAAAGTGGGTGTGTGGGTGCTACCTATACACCTCTGCGTACCCCTTCGGAGACCCACTAAATAAAACACCTGTTCCAACTCGTAGTCCCGCGGGAGGGTGCCAAGAGGGCTGGCAGCATTGCCACGCTATAATTGGCACTGCCGAACCTGCCTTCTTGTCCCCTGAGGCCTCGATCAAATGTATCAGATTTGCATCTGTCACATTGTCACACATTAATGACAATAAGTAAAGTGGACTATGAAATTGTGGAGCTGTTGGTCGACGAAGAAATCTAGCAAATACTTTATATAAAAGCAACAACATTTTCAACTCAAGAAATATTATCAAAATGTTTATCGTTCGGCGAGGTCCAATGGTAAAAACGAAATTCATATGTATTGTATTCGTTTGAATTGATTATTTTCAACGTTAATATTATGGCTTTCATCGTTTTTCTCTGTTAGAAGAAGTTCTTTGAGAAATTTACTTAAAAAAAGTACTTAACCTGAACTCTCAAACAGTAACCTACCTCTATTCAGAAGTCGCATCAAAAGCCAATCCGCACAGTTAGCTGCATAAATCAGATTCGAAGTGGCTACTGGACAGCAGCAAGGTGCAGTGAGGAGTTAGATTGTGTCCGCGTCTAACTTAAATGATGCGACCCCCATGAGGTGCGGCGGGCGGCGG
>JACCPG010003488.1:0-13161 GCA_016069955.1 Drepana arcuata
GCAACAACACGTCATATCCATATCATGTCCATTGTACATTTTGGTATATTTTGCACCTACGCTTAACTATGTAGGTATTACGATAGAGTAAAATATTCTTTACTCTTTTTTAATTACGCATTTAAAAAAATCTATATATAGTAAATTTTAATCTGTTGCCGGTGCGACGTTACATATAATTTCCTATATAACTATAATAAGTATAACGATATATATTAAGCTAGCACAATAAAAACTGTTTTAACGCGGCAGTGGGCGAAGTAAGCACCCTGAGATCTATAGTGTAATTAAAGCCTGAAAATAATATAAATAATATATATAATAATATATCCTCACGCCTTCCCACAAGGGTCCCCGAAGGGGTAGGCAGAGGTAGGCAGAAAATAATATAAAACTGTAAGAATTGTAATGTGAGATTTAGTTATTGTCGTAGAATTTTTTTTATCGCACTGAAGTTGGTAAACAGATGTGGTATAGCCACCTATGGACGTTGGCGGCATCAAAAGAACTTAGCAATACGAACGTGTTTTTGGATACGGAACAATATATGGGGTGGAAACTAGCACAATTTTAATGGTATTGTAATTGGTATTATTATTAATTGTTATTTATTTATCGCTGACTATGTTTATATCCCACAGCTAGGCAAATACCTCCCTATACGTTGCAGTATCTGTCACAAGAATGAGTGTACAAAATTAACACACCCACCACCCATTATTATTATTAGAATATTGACAGTGAAAATTTGTACCTATAAAATTTTCTTACACAATTTTACATACCGCTCTAATGCACTCAACACTATGTATAAAAAATTTTGTTTTTTGTAAATAATTATTTCAGTTACGCGTATTTTTGTTATGTGTGCACAGCACACGCGGGGTAACGCGCGCGTTCGAGGCGCGACTGGGACTTGTGGCGTTGCGTTTATAAATCGCGGGATGCTGCGCCTGCGCGTGCCGCCGACTACGCGATGTGCACGCGACCGCATTCAAGGTGACATGGCACCTTCATGCACTGCCAACGATTTAGTTAACTCTTTTTATGTGGGAAACTACTCTGAGCGACGAAGGTTACGATATAATTATTGAGCTCACTTAGGTCTCATACAATTTAAAAAAACTATGATCACTTGATTACTAGAAATTCTAAATGTAAATGTTTACCTAAAAACTAAATTATTTATACTAATATAATATATTAATATTACAAAGAGAAAAGATTCGTATGTAAGTATGTTTGTATTGAATAGGCTCCGAAACTACTGGACCGATTTGAAAAATTCTTTCACAATTGGAAAGCTACATTCACTCTGAGTACCATAGGCTATATTTTCTTTTATAAAAAAATATTATGTCCACCCGTACGAAGCCAGGATGGACCGCTAGTTTTATGATAAGAAACAATTGAATAGAGTCCCCCATCATTATTTTATTGCTTTGCTCTACCTGATATACCGGACATACGTTTCGTTCATGATTCATTGTACACTGTGTTAATTTATCCCTACTAATATTATAAATACGAAAGTAACTCTGTCTGTCTGTCTGTTACCTATTCACGCCTAAACTACTGAACCGATTTAAATGAAATTTGGTACAGAGATAGCCTAGAGCATGAGGAAGGACATAGGCTACTTTTTAATGCGAATAAGAGCTGTACGGGGTTGCAATAGGGGATGAAAGTTTGTATGGAAGTTACGTAATTTTTGAAGCTTGAAGCTTGAAACTAATTTTTTAGTATTATTATACATATAAATTAATATTACATTCTAAGTTTCTAAGTATCACATTCTAAGATTCTAAGTTTGTACACTTTATTTAGAAAAAAAATAATCCTAGTTAATATCACTTTTCCGCGCGGACGAAGTCGCGGGCACAGCTAGTAATAAATATTTTTACACACTACACACGCGCACTAATAGACTCGGGTCATACTCCCCACATCCCGCGATCTCATCAAATAGAAGTGCGCGTCTTCATGTATGGCACTATCTGTAAAACATAGTTAGGTTTTTCCTCACAGTCTGCCTTCACCGCAAATCCTGAGGTGTGGTTTATCAATATACTTACATTAAATTAAGTATTAGTATAGACGGTGCTCGTGCAGGTCCGTACTTTGATGTTACAGACTCGATCTACTTACAATATAGTTGATAACTTTATATACGGTGCGGTGTTTACATACAATACGGCGGTAACTTTAGTTTTTATTGAGTATATGACGTTCAATAAGTGTTCACTGTGTCCCTTACGTTGAATAAAATATTTTGAATTGATTAAATAAAACAACACGACATAATTTCATTCATTTTTTTTTATTACATATTATTAATCTAATTACATTTTAACACAGTCAGGAGGTTTTATTACCATGCATTATCTTCATTGACAGATCACAGCGTTTTGTCCATTAAAAATAATTTATGGTTTTTGCTAGGAACATTAATTGTCTCACTACTTATATTATTGCGTAAGTAGAAATTATTTACTAGATAAATGCTTCAACTAGGTATGTATAGTATATGCAAATACGTATGAACAAGCATACCATATCTCCCTGTCCGTATACAAAACATGCTTTGTTTTTCAGATCATTTCGTGAATCGACGCTATTCTATCATCGCCATAATACAAATCTACCGATCGCCTGACCAAAGGCTTCATGTGCTCCCAGAGGTATGGAGGGACTCACTATTGTTCACCCAACAATATCGAACACGTAAGTTGCTGAGCAATCTAAACCAGCTAAGCTGTTTGCCTCGCAATTTTAACTCTATAATCATCAGTTGGTACATTATATCACGTGATAACGAAGTTTAGAATGCCATCTTATTAAACGACTTAAAAAAAATTGACTGTATAAATATATATATATATATACACATAGAGAACTGGCGCTCTATACTCTCTGCCTACCCCGTTAGGGACTTGGCGTGATGATATGTATGTATATACATCTTCTTTAAGTTTTTGCAAGTTTATGTCATGTAAGGATTATCAGAAAATGTACTTAGGAATATATGTCAAATGTCGTTCAATCTTATCTTACTAATATTATAAATGTGAAAGTTTGAAAAAGTTTGGATGTTTGCGGTTCCGATTTCAACTTTCAACCAAAACGGCTGAACCGATTTGGTTGAAAGTTGAAATCGTGATGGCTTATACAAAAGAATAAGACATAGGCTACTTTTTTTTTTACTCGTAAATTCAATGTTCTAATATTATAAAGTATGATGCTCTTTCGTGGCATAGCGGCCGAACCGATTCTAGCAGGAAAATACATAAGCTTATTTTTCGAACTCCACGCGGGCGAAGCCATGCAAGCATAAGCTAGTAATGAATAAGATGAGAAGTATATATATTTTTAAATATGGAGTTGCCCAACTGGGGCTGCAGCGATCTTCTGCAAGTTAGATGGAATATCTGAAATAATATGAACGATATATGCAATCATAATTTAGGAATGTTTAATGGAAAGACGTATGTATGTGAAATGTACAATATTGTCTCATGTATATAACTAGCTGTCCCGCCTAGCTTCGCCCGGGTGAAAAAGTAAAATTTCCTGAAACACGATCGTAGCGCCACCTATCGGGTCCAATTGTGAATCTAAGTTATTCTCGAATCCACCTGAAGACAGAAAAGTCTTTTATTTTGCACCCGAAGCTCTTGAAAAGGAATATTTTTACCCGTTCTTGCAACATTTTTCATGTATGCTTCGCTCCCATTGGTCGTAGCATGATGTTTTATAGCCTTCCTAGAGAAATGGACTATGCAACACAAAAATATTTTTTCAATTCCAACCAGTAGTTCCTGAGATTAGCGCGTTCAAACAAATAAACCCTTCAGCTTTATAATATTAAGTATAGATACGGCATATAATTAGCAACTGATCGAAAGGTGTGAATTTTCATAGGTGTCGGTAACCGCTTGCCATCAATCGTGATTGCAGGAGCAAAGGGCGATTATATTCGAACTTAACCAAGATATGACGAAAGTTATCGGTATAATAAAAAAATACTGAGTGGAAGCGATGAATGATAATAAAAGAGTCTAGGTATTAGGTTTTATAACCAGTTGGATAGTGGAGGAATACACAATTATTTACATTAATCATGATATATAAACACAGGCTGCTTTAGATAATGGAATGATAGTGTCCACACACCCACTTTCCGCCTGAGATATATTTTAGGTGCCAAAGTGACTGATGGCGAGTCATGAAACATACGCATCAATGTTCTTAAGTTCTGAAAAACTCATTGGTACAGTCGGGATTCAAACTAGTAATCTTTGTGCTACATACAACTATTCGAACAACTCGGCCACTGCGGGTCTGGGATAATAGATATAGTATAGGTAATGGATGAGTTACTCAAATGTATAATACGTGCACATTATTAACAAGAAAAGAAAAAAAAAATTACGTTCTGACTTAATATTTTCTGAACAAATCCCATAAAACCATGTGTCGAAATAAGATTAATAAAATTAATAATGTTGACATTTTCTTATCTTTGGAGCAATGGTATTGTTATGTAAAGTATTGTTCAATGAAACATCGACCCTATAACTTCTAGAAGCCAACTGCTATATTTTTCGCGACTTCCGTCTATATTTGCTTTACCTATAAAAATTTAATTAAATAGTTAAGGGATCCAATTCCTAGCTAGAAACTCAGATTTTGAATTATATGACTACCATACGGAGGTCATTTTTACATTGACATATCTACTTAGCAGGTACTTAATTTTCTCAAGGATGCTAAGTTACATTACAAAGTTGTTCACAATGTCAAGGTTACTTCATTCATGGTATTAACCCGACTTATTAAATCAAGTACCTTATAATTATGTATAAAGGCAAGTTACCGTATATTAACGTATATTAGGAAACAGAGTATAGCCAACTAAATTATATATGTATAAATGTACATTAACATTGTATAATTTTATATATTTTGGAATAAATTTGAACATACCTATTAGGTATCATTGTTGTATTTCATCATTATCCTATAATATTACAGAAATAAATATCACATTTCATTAAATTAATATGTAATATATCTATAATTTTACATAAGCTTGGATATGTGGACTGTCATTTTGAGACAGCGTGACCATTTATGTTTAAAACAAATGGTTAGCTCTTTCCGAGCTTCTAATAACCACACAGGTGGCCTACTAATAACCACCCTTTGCTGTGTTTGCTTAGCACTTAAGAAATGCCTAGGTACTGTTACCTAGACATTAGTTACCAGCCTCTACGAGTTAAGAAAGAAAATTGAAAAAAGCTCTTTCAGATAAATATATATATCACTAATATTATTCTGATATTCAAATAAAACTGTCGATTTTATAATTATTTTGTGAACCTAAACACTCCATTACAAAATACGATTAAATGCAGGTTTTAGGTAATTACCGATCTATTAATAAGAATTATTAAAAATATGTAAATGGCATCAATATTTGGTGAAAACGAAAACTAAATACTCCATCGATGAAGTTGACGACACTGTAACAAGTATCGTAAATGTTGCTATTGCGCATGATATGAATATAGCATACCTCGTGTAGGTTTTGCGCAATTTGGAACTTTACATTCTTTATCAAACAATATATTTTGCATTAAATATTTTTATCATTTAGACCCACAGAATATTATAGCATAGAATACGTATAGCGACACCTTAAAACAAGATTTATCACACGAGATCCACAACAAATGTGTTGTTATTTATTGCTTGTCGAAATTTATAATTATTTTAAAAATGCGTTTTAACGCGATATTATCATTTAGGTGTGGTTATTTATTTTAATAATACTTTTTACCTGAGTGTTTTTCACTTGATAACTAGGAATGCAGGAAACACGAAACGTTTTCTAAAAGTGTTTCTATTGCTAACAATAAGTCGGTATTTACAAATTTAGCTCTAGCCTCATAGCATTATATTGAGCCCATTCTGTGTATCCGTGAGAGTAAAAGGGCAGTGTATCATTCACAGCACAGTACGAGTACTGTTTTTTAGTTCTTTTTATACGTATTAAAATACTATTTAAACGTACTTTCTTCCTCAATGAGTTGGTAATGTGAGTCGCTCGGATTGCGCGCGCGCAGGCCGCAACCGCGCCGCTAGTCGCGTACGCAACATCGCGATGCAGGTCGCGAGCGCGTGCGCGAACACCAGTACCACCGCGCAAAGAGTGACAAACCCGAACGCTGAGCCTAGAATGAGTGAAATGTTCAACTAATATAATGCGAAAGTTTGCGAGGATGTTTCTTCCTCCTCCACGCAAAAACTACGGAACCATACACACCACGAGCTTTACGGTGAAGCAAAACATCGAGAGGAAACCTGCAAACGTCTGAGAAGTAATTCAAAGGCACATGTATAGTCGTGCTTGAGTAGTGGCGATGGACTCGCCATTTATCACGTTGGCACCTAAAATATATGTCTTGCGAAAGTGGGTGTGTGGGTACTGCCTACCTATACACCTCTACCTACCCCTTCGGGGTCTCTTTACTCTGTAAAATTTTCTTATAAAATTTGCGTTGTCAACTAGTCGAGCCATTCGTGTACCACGGCTTACAGCCTAGGCTACAGATTTAACATCAGAGAGGCAGTAAAGTTATACGACCTCTTTAACAATAACTCACCAGGCTTATTCCAGTCCAACGCCGGGTATATAGCGTGCATGCCTATCCTGTCGGTGCCCCCCACTGCCCAGTAGAAGGCACTGAAGATGCCGTACGCCAGTCCCGCACCGACGCCGTACAGAGCGTGGGCTGCTCGTACTGGATGCGAAGTGACGCAGATCTCGCAAAGCATGATGAAAGAGTTGCCTCCATGGACAAGGAGGTTCAGTGCGTTGATATCATGGATCTCTGAAAGAGAAGAAAAGGAATAAGCTTGAGTTACAATCATAGCTCGACTTTGCTTGAATGGAACTGGAAAATCCTGGATATTTGGTCAAATTGTAAGTTAAACATGTTCAGGGATTCACGCAATCAATAAAATAAAAAGAATATTGGTCTTAAGGACGTGGAAACTCGGCGGGGTCAACCGCTGATTTTGATTACTAACGCACAGCTACTGACTTTTATTTATGGATTTAGATATACATAGGTTCACATTTCCCTAAATATCCATTAGCCCTGGCGGTATCACCCGCGCAAACTATGATACCATTGGTAGATTGTTTATCTGGAATAAAATATCCTCTGTTATAATCGAATAATCTATCGCTGTGCCGAATTTTGTACAAATTCGTTCGGTAGTTTTTGCCTGATGAAGAAACAAAGTTATCCATTTTTTAAAATTAATAGGATTAGTAGGATGTTTATGAAACAGTTCTTACTTGGGTCGTGTACAATGGTCCAGTATACGAGAGTAATGACGAAGGCAAGGTCCGTAGCAATGTTGAACGCCAGCCAGTACAGGCGGCAGAGTAACGGGGTGCGCTTGCGGCGAGACACTGGTATCGGTATGTCATCATCTTCACACGCTGTAAAATATACATAATAGCCTTGCTTAATTGTATAGGTATAGCTTGTAGTTTAGACCGTCAAGGTGGTCAAGAAGCAAACGTTTAGCCTGATGGTAAAGAGTTACTGTCGCCGAAGAAAGGCATGTTACGTTGGTTAGGACATATAGAAAGGATGAGTGAAGAAGGATTGACGAAACAGACATACATAGCAAACGTGTGTGCAAGAAGAGGCGGAGGAAGAGCACGTTCTAATTACTTAGATCAAATCGAACGAACACTCAAGGATGAGAACGTCAAGTGTTCGAAACCAGCATGCACGTATGAAGAGACTGATAAATGTAGACGAAGCGAAGGAGGTATGTAAGTATAGAGAGAACTGGCGGTCTATTTTCCCTGCCTATCCTGTTGGGGACTCAGCAAACTACAACTGAATAATGCGGCCTTTGTGAACTCATCAAGGAGCACTAAACCGCCCGTGGTGCAAACGCATTGAGTATAAGCAACGCTCGCGTAATAGGCGCCCATTTTAGATTATTGGCATTGTTATCGCTTCCACTGTATTCACCTTCTATTTAAGCTTCTTACAACTCATAGCAAATCACGTGACATATCGTTTGTCTATTTTAGTATAGTACCTGCACATATAGTTTCTTTAATACCTTTACCAGTACCGACAACGAGACAAGGTTATTACTGTCGCAAGCGCTTTTGTTCATATGTCAAGACCGAATCACAACAATATAGAACACATGTTGCTAATTATTTCATTCAAGTCTGCTCAATTAGCTCTACGCTGATACCTAGACACGTTACATGTACATACACGGATGAGTTGTTCAAGGCAATTGCTCGCATTGTCACGAAGACCAACTTGTTGAACGTGTACATGTATAACAGTAACAACCGACGTCGTCTTAACATAAACTACGACTCAACGGAGACTTCGCCTTAACATGCGAATTTGACATTTAGTTAAACTCTTCGCGCAATTTTATTTTAACGAAATAAATAAAATTAGAATATTCGTAGATAGTTAGAGCCATCCACGAAGGCTCGCCCCGCCTTTTTCTGTGACCCGAGTCTATTAATTGTAGTGTGCGTGTGCACTCATAGGTAATCAGTGTGTACCGATAATACTCAAACATTAGTGGAAGGTTGCACACTTAAACTATAAACTACTAGCTGCCCGCCCCGGCTTCGCACGGGTGCAATATTAATACTAATACTATGTAAAAGATAAAAATGGTTATGGTGGTTTATCCTTTAGAGATAATTAAATATTATCGTGGAAATTTTTATCGATCATTTTAAGATATACTATTCCGTAGTAAATTTAATTGATCTATCTCGTAAGGTTTATCCAGCGTTTGCGATTTAAGCGCACAAAAATATGTTTCTATCATCACACTACAAATCTTTGAATATTTCTTTATTCATTAAACATATAATATAAACCTTCCTCTCTAATCACTTTGTGTATTGCTGATAACCGCATTGAAATCCGCCGAATAGCTTAAAAGATCTAAGCGAACAGACAGCGGAAGGGACTTCATTTCAATCGAATTTTTGCAACAAATTAAACGCAAGTGAAGTACGACTCTCTCGCAATTGTTTTCCCAGATGACATTTGTATTTCGCGTCATAATCAATCTATGGTACGCGCTAGTTTTACTTGTTATCAATTTACTTTTAACAATCCTTACTATCCTAACTTAATATTATAAATGTTAATGTAAGTTTGTTTGTTACGCTTTCACGTAAAAACTACTAAACCGATCATCATAAAAAATTGTACACATATTCTTGGAGGTATAAGAAGCAACAGAATACTTTTTATTGAAAAATCAAAAAAAATTTACGAAAGATAAAAATGCCGTCCACGCCGACAAAGTTGCAGGCACAGCTAGCATGCAATAAATATTCTATACGAAGCTAATTGATAATGAGGCGAATTTCGAATAATCTTGGTTTCCGTTACATGATTGTTATTAATATTGTTTAATATTTGAGCATCATCGATGTTTATGGGTGAAACAATTTAAATTATTATGAAAGTATACAAATAACACTTGGTTAAATGTATAAATAATCGATTACTCATAAAATCATTAAAAACTTTAAATAATAATGAACATATATTGCTAAGATTCAAACCAAAAGGAGCTTTAGGTCAAAAGTTTTTTTAAATATTTATCACCCCCGCATTGTCGTTGAAGGATGGACTATCGTCAAATTCATTCTATCATGCCAAAAATGTTTCATAAAATCCGTTCTTAGCAGACCTCTACACCGCGTAAGGAATACTCCTACCAAATTTCAAGTCAATCGGCCTCATAGTTCCTGAGATTTCGTGATGAGTGAGATCACAAATGCTTCGCTTCTATGCTAGCTTCGCTTGGGTGAAAAAAATAAAAGCCATGGACCCAGTGGCGCCACAGTGGGTCCAATTGTGAATTAACCATTCTCGAAACCACCTGAAGACACACGGAAAATTTTATTGAAATCGGTCCAGCCGTTTACGATTCTATAAAGGATAAACATTCATTTTTATATTTATAGAAGATTAAATAAAAGAAAAGCCTTATAATAAAGATGCATATTATAAGTATAAAAAATAAATAGGTAACATAAAAACCAATACATATAGTTAAATTATTAGCAAAGCAAAGCGATTAAACGACAAACACAGTACGTTCACGTGTTACCTACGAACATTAAGAATAAGAAGATATATAAGAATATATATTGCTTGCAAAAATTACAGAACGGTATTGGATGAAATAAGGCACAGAGATAGATTATTAGCTGAATTAACACAGGATAGGACCGGTGTGTCACAGAGAATACAACAGTTGTCTTCTAGAATTTATAGTGTTGTGAATATCGTTACAACAGATTTCTTGCCTTATTACCATAAGGGTAAAGAATTGAAAAACATACATATCATCACGCGAAGTCCCTAACGGGGTAGGCTGAGAGTTTAGGGCGCCAGTTCTCTCTAGACTTACATGCCTCTTGCGCCTCGTACACATTCATCAGTCTCTTTATACATGCTCGTCGGTTTCGAGTACTCTTGACGTTCCCGTCCTTGAGCGTCCGATTGATTTCATCTAGGTAGTTGGAACGTGGTCGTCTTCTGCCTCTTCTTGTACACACTTTCGCTTTGTATATCTGTTTCGTCAATCTTATCGTCTCTATATGTCCAAACCAACCTAACATGCCTTTCTTCATCTTTTCAATCACACCCCGTTCACACCCGTTGATTTGAGAATCTCTTCATTGCGGATTCGATCTAAGATCGTTACTCCGAACTGAAAAAAAAACCACAAAAATTGCCCGACTTGTCCCGACTCTACTAAACGTAAGTGAAGAACGACTCTCTCGCAATTGTTTTTTCCAGATGACATTTATATTTCGCGCCATAATCAATCTATGGTACGCGCCAGTTTTACTTGTTATCGTCTATGGTATCCCATAACAATATGCAATAAATACGATTCTTGGTGTCCAATTAATATTGTTTTATATTTGAGCATCATCTATGTTTATGCGTTGAAATAAATTAATTAAATTTATTAATAACTAATTTAAATAATTTTAATGGTCACAAATAACACTTAGTTAAAGGTATAAATAATCGATTAAAAAAAAATTGAATCATTGAAATCAAACATTGAATCGAATTCTTATTTTAAAACGCAAGTGAAGAACGACTCTCTTGCAATTGTTTTTCCCAGATAACATTGGTTGGTACTTCGCGCCATAAAAAGCAATGGTTGAAAAACGTTTTTTTTTTATTTAACGCCTTGCGGGTGGAGTTTCATAAAATCCGTTCTTAGCTGACCTCTACATAGCGTAAGGAATACTTCTACCAAATTTCAAGTCAATCGGCCTTATAGTTCCTGAGATTTCGTGATGAGTCAGTTAAAAAATGGGATCTCCTATATATATATAGATTTACGTGCCAATATTTATCTTTTTATTATAATCTTGAGTGGGTGTATGGGTATTACCTATACACCTCTGCCTACCCATTCAGGGACCCTTGTGGAAGGCGTGAGGATTATTATTATTATTATTGTAACGTCAGATTTTTACTTAGGAGAAATATGAGCACGAATATTGTTTTGTTCGCCTTTGCTCGTAGATTACTTGCAGGCGTTAACTGATAATGATCTATTTAGTGTAATTAAGTTAGTACCTAGACACAATTAATGTAGTTGAATATGAAGAGGATGTATGTATGTCATTAAGTAAATATTTGGGCATGAGAATTAAAACTATCATTCACATTTATTTAAGTAACATTTATTTAGTTTTTAACAAATCAGTCTTACACATAGTTTATGACTAGTTAAATATTTATTTTAAATACTGACTATAAACAAGGTTGATTAGTTTTCACTAATGTAAATCACTGAGATCTCGGGTTTGGAATAAGCGTATGGAATGGTGCTTAGTCGACCTCCTCGACGGTGGGTCCGTCGGGCCTGTACTGCGGCGGGGCCTGTCCCTGCCCTGCCTGCCCCTGCCCCTGCCCCTGCCCGTGCAGCTTGGCCATGAGCGGCGAGCAGGCGCGCTGCAGCTCGGTGAGCTTGTGCTGGTACTCGTCGCGCTCGGCGAGCATGTTGTTGTCGAGCCAGCGCAGCGCCTCATCGCAGGCGGCGCGGGCCGCGGCCTTGTCCTGGTCGGTCAGCTTGTCGCCCGCCTCCTCGAGCGCCTGCCGCACGCCGAACACGTACGTCTCGAGCTGGTTGCGAGCCGTCACGCGCTCCCGCTGCTTCTCGTCCTCCTCCTTGTACCGCTCCGCCTCGGAGAGCATGCGGTCGATGTCCGCCTGCGACAGCCGCCCCTTGTCGTTCTTGATCACGATGTTCTTGCTGCGCCCGGTGCTGTTCTCCTTGGCCGACACGTTCAGGATGCCGTTCGCGTCCAGGTCGAAGGTCACGTCGATCTTGGGCACGCCGCGCGGTGCCGGCGGGATGCCGGTCAGGTCGAACGTGCCCAGCAGGTTGTTGTCCTTGGTCATCGCGCGCTCGCCCTCGTACACCTGGATCGTCACGGCCGGCTGGTTGTCCGAGTAGGTGGTGAAGGTCTGCGACTGCTTGCAGGGGATCTTGCAGTTGCGCTCCACGATCTTGGTCATGACGCCGCCGGCGGTCTCGATGCCGAGCGACAGTGGCGCCACGTCCACGAGCAGCACGTCCTGGATGCGGGAGTCGGTGTCACCGCTCAGGATGGCGGCCTGGACGGCGGCGCCGTACGCCACCGCCTCGTCCGGGTTGATGGACAAGTTGAGCTTCTTGCCGCAGAAGAAGTTCTGCAGGAGGCTCTGCACCTTGGGGATCCTGGTGGAGCCTCCGACGAGCACCACGTCGTGGATCTGGCTCTTGTCGAGCTTGGCGTCGTTGAGCGCCTTCTCGACGGGCTCGAGCGTGCCCCGGAACAGGTCCGCGTTGAGCTCCTCGAAGCGCGCGCGCGACACTCGCGTGTAGTAGTCGATGCCCTCGTAGAGCGCGTCGATCTCGATGGAGGCCTCCGTGCTGGAGGAGAGCGTGCGCTTGGCGCGCTCGGCGGCGGTGCGCAGGCGGCGCAGGGCGCGGGGGTTCGAGCGCATGTCCTTCTTGTACTTGCGGTGGAACTCGTCGGCGAGGTGGTTCACC
>JACCPG010003491.1:0-41965 GCA_016069955.1 Drepana arcuata
GTCGGATGGGCAACACGCAGACGCTTGATCACCTGCAGAACCGCCTGGAACAGCGAGTACTCACGGATGACGCAGGACAGCGCCGTCAAAGCAGGGGTTGCTGGCCCATCCGGGGTGGCCATAGATACACGTCTCCTTGTGTGCTGATGACTCGTAGTTCGTGGAAGGCATTCAGGCTGGCGTAGAGTGCGAAGAACTCATTGAGTACCGACGCGAACACAAACACTTCGCCCTGGCCGAGAAAGCCTTGCGGATCGATCGTCAGGTCGATGCGTAACCCTCGAAACGGCAGGCCACGCTGCAATCGGTCGACGGCCACATGCCTGACGGAGTGCAATGCGCCCAGCCGTCTCTCGCTGACCTTCTGCGCTTGCCGGTCGTGGTAGCGCGGCAAGTCATAGGTTTCGAGGATGACCCTCAGGGCATTGATGTCGCTCAGTGACAGGTAGTTGAGCGACAGGTTGCTGATAAGCCGCCAGAGAAAGTCCTGGTCCAGGGGCGGTGAGAAACTCGCCGTCGGTGCACTGATATTCCGAAACGACAACCCTTGGGGTGTCTGCTCACATGGCTGGTTGATCATCCCGATCTGAAGCAACCTGGGCAGGTTGTGGTTGGTACAGGTCAACTCGATAGACAGCGTTTCCTGATCGTGCTCCGGCGCCCTGTCGAACCCCAGCCAGGTATCGAGCCCGGCGTGCTGTGCGGATGGGCGTTGGCGGATGCTGTAGCTGGGTGACGCCTTGGATGCCTCGGTCGCGCCGTCATGCTCGAAGGACTCGAACGGTACGTAGGTCCGGTACCCCTGCCCGCCGGGCTGCCAACCGGTGATGCTGTCCACGGAAAACACACAGGCGTGTTCGCGCGAATATTCCCCCGGAATCAGCAGGTACTCGTCCTGTTTGCCGTCCAGGCGGATGGGCACCGCGTCATGCTTGAACAGGTTGACGATCGGCGTGCAGTACAGCTTCACATTCTCCAACGTGGGGTGTCGGGCCCCATGGCACGGATTGCGCAGCTCGAAACGCATCACCACCCCACGCACCTGTCTGAGCTGCTCTGGCGGCAAGCTGCGCAGCGCATTCAGCCCACCGACGTCGACAAACAGGTATTTGTCAGGAAAGGCGAAGTACTCCTGCAAATGGCGATACCCGCGGAAGGTATTCATTGGGTAGGGAATCAACGCGTGCTCCTCGTTGAATCCCACCGGGCTCACCTGGTCGGCACCGAGCCGCAGCGCAAGCGCCTGGCCATCAACGTTGCAGACCGGCAAGCCATCCTGGCCGAAGGGCAACACCTCGATACCTTCGAGATGGCGCAACAGGTCCAGGTACAACCCTTGGCCGAGATAGCGATCGCCGGCCAGGTGCAGGCGCAATTGATCGAAGGTCCACTCACTGAAATTGCCTTCGGCACTCATCTCCAGGCGCAGGCTTAACCGGCCCTGCTGGCCCTGAACGCTGTAGTCCACAGCGTTCAGTTGCAGCGGCAGGACCTGTGTGGCGTAACAGGTACGGAAGCGACAGCGCTCGCCGTTGATGGCCGCACTTTCGACCGGTGTATCCCGCGCAACACTCACTCCCGGCCCCGCATGCTTCAGCGGATCAAACTGCAGGATGCTGAAAGCAGGCATCGGCCGCATGTAGTTGGGCCACAACAAGTGCATGAGGGAATGGGTCAGCTCCGGCAACTCGTCGTCCAGTTTCTGCCGCAGGCGCCCCGTGAGAAACGCAAAGCCCTCCAGCAACCGCTCGACATCCGGATCCTGGCCGGGCTCGGCAAGAAACGGTGCGAGCGCCGGATTGCGCTCGGAGAAACGTCGCCCCAGTTGACGCAGCGCACTGAGCTCGCTCTGGTAATAGCGATTAAAGGACATCCGGCAAGACCTCGACCTGCCCGGCATCACGCAGCCTCGCGGTAAAAACCACCGGTTGCTTGCCCCCAGGGCCCGTCATCACCGCCTCAATGACAAACGCGAGTGCCAGCGGGTCGTGATCCCGTGGCAGCGCGATGACCCGCACATCCCTTAACCGCGGCTCATAAGCACGGATAAACCGCTCGATCAGCAGGCGCGACTGGCTCAATGACTCATGCAGGCTCTGGTTCATATCATTGAGGTCGGGCAACCCATAGTCCGCCAGTGTCAGAACGCTGCCCGCGCGGATGCTGAGCATTTTCCCCAGGTGGGCTGCTACAGACGTCACGCCGCAAACGGGCGCAGCTTCCGGGCGATCAAGGCGTTCGAACAGGCTTCGGTTGTGGGTCATCCCCTGCCCCCTGCTCATGCTTTATCGAGCTTGCCAACAAGCGACAGGGTGAAATCCGCCCCCATGTACTTGAAGTGCGGTCGCACGCTGAGGTTCACGCGATACCAGCCAGGCTCACCGTCGACGTCACTGACAACGATGCGTGCCGCCCGCAATGGACGTCGCCCACGCACTTCGGCACTGGGGTTTTCCTGGTCGGCGACATACTGGCGAATCCACTTGTTGAGCTCCAGTTCCAGGTCTGTGCGCTCCTTCCACGAACCCAGTTGCTCACGCTGCAAGACCTTCAGGTAATGGGCCAGGCGGTTGACCACCATCATGTAGGGCAGTTGGGTACCCAGGCGATAATTCAGTTCGGCGTCCTTGCCCTCGGCGCTGATACCGAACTGCTTGGGTTTCTGCACCGAGCTGGCGGAGAAGAACGCGGCGTTGTCGCTGCCCTTGCGCATCGTCAGGGCAATGAAGCCCTCTTGCGCCAGCTCGTATTCACGCCGGTCAGAGACCAATACTTCGGTGGGAATCTTGGTTTCGATTTCACCCATGCTGTGGAAGTGATGCAACGGCAAGTCTTCCACGGCCCCCCCGCTTTGCGGCCCGATGATATTCGGGCACCAGCGAAAGCGCGCGAAGCTGTCGGTCAACCGGGTGGCGAAGGCATAGGCCGTATTGCCCCACAGATAGTGCTCGTGGCTGTTCACCACATTTTCCTGGTACGCGAAGGTCTTGACCGGGCATTCAAGGGGATCGTAAGGCGTGCGCAGCAGAAAGCGCGGCACCGTCAACCCGATGTAGCGCGAGTCTTCGCTCTGGCGAAAACTTTGCCATTTGGCAAACTGCGGACCTTCGAAATGGTCTTTGAGATCCTTCAGGTCAGGCAGGCCAGTGAAGCTTTCCAGGCCAAAAAAGCCCGGCCCGGCGGCAGCGATAAAAGGCGCGTGGGCCATGCAGGCCACACTGGAAGCGTATTGCATCAGCTTCACGTCGGGCGCACTGGGGGAAAGAAAGTAGTTGGCGATCACCGCGCCCACCGGTTGGCCACCAAACTGGCCGTATTCAGCGCTGTAGATGTGCTTGTACAACCCCGACTGGGTGACTTCCGGTGAGTCTTCGAAATCATCCAGCAGGTCCTGCCGCGAGACGTTCAGCAGTTCGATCTTGATGTTTTCACGGAAGTCGGTGCGTTCGACCAGTAACTGCAAGCCACGCCAGGCGGCTTCCAGCGCCTGAAAATCCGGGTGGTGCAGGATCTCGTCCATTTGCTGGCTGAGCTTCGTGTCGATCTCGGCGATCATGCGGTCGACCAAACGTTTCTTGACCGGCTCGCCGCTGTTCTGCGGCTTGATCAGTTCTTCGATAAACGCCGAGACGCCCCGCTTGGCAATCCCGTACGCTTCGTCGTCGGCGCCGAGCAAAGTCTGGGCAATGATGTTATCGAGGATGCTGTATTCATCCACGGCGTGTGCAGGCGTCGCGTTCTGTTGGGTGGTCATGCTGTCAGTGTCCTTTTAACTGAGAATGTCAGGCGGTAGGGCTGTTCAGCCCTAGCTCTGCCAATACCCTTGCGCGGGAAACGTCATCGGCCAGGGCCTGCTCGATGGCTTTGCGAAAGCTGGGTGTATTGCCCAGCGGTCCCTTGAGCGCCATGAGTGCCTCACGCAACGCCATCAACTTGTGCAGCTGGGGAATCTGCTCCACCAGGTTCGCAGGGTTGAAATCCTTCATGGTGTTGATACGCACCTGGATGGCCAACTCGGCGGCGTCGTCGCCTTCCTGAAGCCGGTTGGGAACATTCAGCGTCAGGCTCAGTGCCTGCTTGGCCAGCACCTCGTCGAGCGTGTTCTTGTCGAGTGCGACGGGCTTGCGGTCTTCAAGCTTGCGCAAGTCTTCACGCTGGGTGAAATCACCGAGGACCAGCAGCTTGAGCGGCAGCTCAACCTCTTCCTGCGCCCCACCGATAGCTGGCTTGAAGGTGATATTGATACGTTCCTTGGGTGCTACCGAACCGTCTTTGGCCATGGTGCTGCTCCGTTTTCAAGTGGCTCGAAAGCCTATTCAAGTACCGCTTCAAGATCGAAGAGGCACAGCCTGCGATGGGTGTCTTCCTTGCGCTCGCGCACGGCGTGGTTTTGTGGCATCAGGTCGCAGCAGCGGTGCAGGAGCTGGGCCACCTGCAGTGCCAGCTGCGGCTCCCAGCGCTCAAGCGCCGACCGTTGCAACTCGTGATCGAGGTATTCGAGCTGGATCTTTGCCAGCTCATGCTTGCCCGCGTGTACACACACGCGAGCCTGTGCGAGACGCCAATGAAACCGGGCACGATCACTGTGGGCGCCGTGCATGCCCTGCTTGAACACAGGGATGACACTCTTGAGCCCGTCCTTGCGCAGCCTGGGCACCGCCTCCTGCAAGGCCTTCTCCCAAGGTTCGGCATCGACATCGGCCGCGACTGCCGGTGACTCAGGCCTGCGCAGGTGACGGGTTACCTGCAGTGCGATCCAATCGCGGGTTGCCGTGTCGGCGAACGGTGTGCCGTCGTGAAAGCGATACTCGGGCAGGTTGGGCAAGCGTTGCAGCAACAAGGCAAAAGACACTTCCAGCTCGGTCATGGCCTGATCCGCCTGCAGCGCCTCCAGGCATTGCCAGAGCCTATGCAGCCCGTCGAACCAGAACATGGCACCGGCGAGGCTGGCCTCAAGTTCGAGCATCAGGTCGGCGTGATGCCCTTGGGCAAAACGCTCCTGGAATCGTGTGAGTTTGTCGGGGGCCAGTCCGCGCAATGAGGTGAGGTGCTGGTTGTCGGCGTCCGGATAACTGACCAGCGCCAGCCATGCCAAGGTTCGATTCAGGCGTAATGCCCGCAGGTCGGTGGCGCTTTGTCGCAACCACCAGGCACACAAGGGACGAGCTTGCTCCTGCAAGGTGCGCAACACTCTGTGCGCTTGTTTTTCGTTCTCCACCACCGCTTCGGGCTTCAGCAGTTGAGTGGTGGCCTGCTTGACCTGGGCAATCGCACCGCTCAACCCGGCAGCCTGCGGCTCATCGTGTGCAACGCGTTCCAATCGCTGCGTCAGTTGTCGGCGAATCGGCAGCAACAGCGGCGCGTCATCTCCCAGGTGTTCGGTCCACAGTTCATCGAGCCGCACCAATTGTTCGAGTACGCAGTGAAACAACGGCTGCTGGCTCTGTACCGATACACTCTGCGCAAACAACGGCTCAAGCCGTAATACCAACCAACGCAGCGCTGCGCTCCGGGTGCGCAGCTTTGCAGGATACAGCGCCGCCCAGTGCTGCTCGCAGAGATAACGCAACAACCCGAGGCCGGCCAGCAACCCGGGGAAGGAGTCACGCTGATGCAATGCCCAGGTCAACCAGACGCCTACGCGCAGATCCTTGGACTGGCGACACAACAGCGACTCACTGATTTCGAGGACCTTGTGCCAATCGGGCTGGCCGCTGCCGTGCAGCGATTGCGCCTTCTCCAACTCGGTCTCGAGCGCGTCATACTCATTCGAAAAGCGCATGTCGCTGCCAGCAAAACTTGTTTGCGAGCACGGCATTTTCGCGACTTCAAGATAATGATCACACAACTTGTCCGAATAAGACATTGAGCACCGCGCACAACTACCAAAGACAGCAAAGGCCAACTAAGCACATTAAATTCGTGCATCAGAATGCCACCTGACCTTCGCTCGATTCGCAACGAAGTTCGCAAACCTTAGCCATGCATTGAACATCCAGCAAGCGAGGGAAGTGTACTTAAGGAATTTCCTACAACCCTTGTAAATTGAGGCGTGCGCAGCAGATTGCACAGGCAAACAAGCATCCAAGCCGTAACTTATGCCCCTACCCCAAATGCAGCTTATACAAAGCCTATGAGCAACTAATTGCGCACTTATGCGCAACACACCTCACTTAAAACCGCTTAAAAACACCCCTACTGACTCAATAGTTCGATCAAGAACCTGCCAGACCATTACTTTCATTGGCCCTCGCACTTTCCGGCACGCTTCTTGTTAAGGGTATGTCTCCGACCGGCGCACTTGCCCGTTGGAACTACCTCATCAATCAGGCAAGGAAACCGTCATGCCAACACCCGCGTATCTTTCCATCACCGGCGTCAAGCAAGGTTTGATAACGGCAGGTACATTCACCCAGGACTCGGTAGGCAATATTTATCAGGAAGGCCACGAGGACCAGATTCTGGTGCAGGCCTTTTCCCATCAGGTGATCATTCCCCGTGATCCGCAGTCCGGCCAGCCAACGGGCCAGAGGGTCCACAAGCCCCTGATGATCAGCAAGGTGTTCGATAAGTCCTCGCCACTGCTGTTCAGCGCGTTGACCAGCGGCGAGGAGGTCAAGTGCCGGCTGGAATGGCTGCGCACGTCCTCGGCCGGCACCCAGGAGCATTACTTCACCATCGAACTTGAAGGCGCCACGATCGTCGATATCCAGTCACGCATGCCCAATTGCCAGGACCCGGACAATGCCCACTTCACTCATCTTGAGGAGGTGTACTTCACCTATCGCAAGATCGTCTGGACGCACGAAGTCTCTGGCACGTCCGGGTCGGATGACTGGCGCAGCCCGGTAGCGGGCTGAGGCAACTCGTGCCGCAACGGCAGCCAGGGACGGCGCCGTTGCGGCCAGGTGGCTAGACCATGGCCAACGGGTGCTTGCGCTTGGGGGCGCCGAACACGCGGTCGATGGCGTCAAGGTCATGCTCGTCCAGCACCAGCTTGGCCGCAGCGGCGTTGAGCCGTACGTGCTCAGGGGTGACCGCCTTGGGGATGGCGATCACGCCGTCCTGGCGCAGCACCCAGGCCAGGGCGACCTGGGCCGGTGAGACCTCATGACGGCGCGCAATCTGCTTGAGGGTCGTGCTGGACAACAACGCTCCGCCTTGGGCAATCGGACAGTACGCCATCAACGGCAAGTGATGTTGTTGCCACCACGGCAGCAGGTCGAATTCGATACCTCGCTCTTCGATGTTGTAGAGCACCTGGTTGGTCGCGCAGGCCGGGGATGCAAGTTCCTGCAGGTCGGACACATCGAAATTGGAGACACCCCAGCGGCCGATCTTGCCCGCCTCGCGCAAACGTTCGAAGGCCTCGACGGTTTCTTCAAGCGGGTACTGGCCACGCCAGTGCAACAGATACAGATCGATATAGTCGGTACCCAGGCGCGCGAGACTGGCTTCGCACGCACGCGGGATACCCTTCTGGCTGGCATTGTGCGGGTAGACCTTGCTCACCAGGAACACCTGGTCACGCCGGCCGCGGATGGCCTCGCCGACCACCGTTTCGGCGCCGCCCTCGCCGTACATCTCGGCGGTATCGATCAGGGTCAGGCCCTCGTCGATGCCCAGTTGCAACGCCGCGACTTCAGCGCGGTGCTGGTCTGGATCCTCGCCCATGCGCCAGGTGCCCTGGCCGACGACAGGGACGGGAACGCCCGCCAGATCAATGGTACGCATGACAATCTCCTGATGAGTGTGCGGATTAACAGTGTGGCATTGGCCGGACAAAAGGGTTCAATCGAAGTATGGTTGCGCTCTGCCAAGTCGCCAGGAAGGACCTGCAATGCTGTTTGTCGTGATGCTCGGGGGCAAGCACCCCAGGGCGAAAATTGAAGTGCATGATGTGGTGTTCGCTGCGGCGGATACGCTGGAAGCTACCTACCCGCAACTGCGCGACGGCTGGTTCGGCAGCCACAAGGGCGTGCATATCGATTCGTGGATGGCAGTGGATGGCGTCGACGGCTGGAAGGTCGAACTCAGCCACCTGGCCCCCGAGGCGGGAGCGCATCACCTGTATTTCATCAACCTCGGCGGTTATGAAGCCAACAGCTTCGGCGAGGCCCATCATTACCTGCTGGTAGTCGCGCGCAACAAACAGGACGCCACCCGCCAGGGCAAGCAGCAGATGCTGCGCCATTGGTCCCAGGCCCACACCGACGGCGTGCTGGATATCGACGACTGCCTGCCCATCGACCTCGTGGACGGCCGCTACCTGCACCTGGTGCAGGGCCCGCACCGGCCGATCATCCAGCGCAACGACTATATCGTCCTGCCCTGAATCCGGCGCCCTACCCGAACGGGGTATGGCGCCCTGCCCGCTACCTGCCTGACAGTGCCATCAGTCCCTTCGCCTGATAACAGCACAACACAAGGTGGGTCCCCATGCATAAAGCCTTTATCGCCGTGTTCAGCGCCGTATTGCTGGCCTTGCCGGCCCTGAGCCAGGCCGCAGACGCCCCGGATAACACCCTGCGTATCTACAACTGGGCGGATTATATCGGCGAGACCACCCTGGCCGACTTCGAGAAGGCCACGGGGATCAAGGTGATCTACGACACCTACGATTCCTACGAAACCGTGCAGGGCAAGTTGCTTTCCGGACGTTCCGGTTATGACCTGGCCTTGCTCAACGCCTCGCTGGTGCCGCTGCTGATCCAGGGCAAGGTGTTCCAGCCACTGGACAAAACGCAACTGCCGGACTGGAAAAACCTCGACCCGTTGGTACTCAAGCACCTGGAAGCCCATGACCCGGGTGTCACCTATTCCGCGCCGTATACCTGGGGCAGCAATGGCGTGACCTATAACGTCGACATGATCAAGGCACGCATGCCGGATGCACCCATCGGTTCGCTGGCGATGATTTTCGATCCGAAGATCGTGTCGCGATTTGCCGACTGCGGCATCACCTTCATGGATTCGCCCACCGACATGATCCCGCTGGCCCTGACCTATCTGCACCTGGACCCGAACAGTGTCGCGCCCAAAGACCTCAAGGCGGCCCAAACGGTGTTGATGGCCGTGCGACCGTACATTCGAAAATTCGACTCCAGCGGTTTCATCAACGGCCTGGCCAACGGCGATCTGTGCCTGGCCACCACCTGGTCCGGCGATTACGCCACCTCCCAGGCGCGCGCGACAGAGGCCGGGGCGAAGATCAACCTGGACTACTTCATTCCCCAGGAAGGCTCGCTGATCTGGTTCGATAACTTCTATATCCCGGCGGATGCGCCGCATGTCGCCAATGCCCACAAATTCATCGAATTTCTCCTGCAGCCCGCGACCATGGCCGGCGTGAGCAACACCATCCATTACGCCAACAGCAACCTGGCATCCAAGCCGCTGGTGAATGCCGATATCCGCGACAACCCGGCGATCTACCCCGACGCCGCGACCCTGCAGCGCCTGTTCACGCAAAAAAGCCAGCCACCGGCCGCCGTGCGCCTGATCACCCGTACCTGGAATGCCGTGAAGACCGGCAAGTGACACCCAGCCATTGAAGGTAAATGCCATGACTCTGCCAAATCCTGCTTTCTTCGCCCAGTTCGACAATGCCAAGCTGGACGCCGCCGACAAAGCTCACTACATGCACGGTTTCCATATGTTCGACGAGCACCGTGAACAGGGCTCGCTGAATATTGCCGCCGGCGACGGTGCCTACATCTACGACACCCAGGGCAACCGCTACCTGGATGCGGTCGGCGGCATGTGGTGTACGAATATCGGCCTGGGCCGGGAGGAAATGGCCGAGGCCATCGCCAATCAGGTGCGTCAGCTGGCTTATTCCAACCCGTTCTGCGATATGGCCAATGTCACCGCCATCGAGCTGTGCGCCAAGCTTGCCAGCCTGGCGCCCGGCGACCTCGACCATGTGTTTCTGACCACCGGCGGTTCAACGGCGGTGGACACCGCCTACCGGCTGGTGCAGTTCTACCAGAACAGCCGTGGCAAGCCGGCCAAGAAGCACATCATTTCGCGCTTCAGCGCGTACCACGGCAGCACGTTCCTGACCATGTCGATCGGCAACAAGGCCGCCGACCGCGCGCCGGAATTCGATTTCATGAGCGACCTGTTCCACCACATCGCCTGCCCCAATTACTACCGGGCGCCACAGGGGATGAGCGAGGCGGAGTTTCTCGACAGCCTGGTCAACGAGTTCGAAGACAAGATCCTTACCCTGGGCGCGGACAACGTCGCAGCGTTTTTTGCCGAGCCGATCATGGGGTCGGGTGGCGTGATCATTCCACCCAAGGGCTACCACCGGCGCATGTGGGAAATCTGTCAGCGCTACGACTTGCTGTACGTGGCCGATGAGGTGGTGACGTCCTTCGGACGCCTCGGTGCGTTTTTTGCCTCCGAGGACGTGTTTGGCATGCAGCCGGACATTATCACCACCGCCAAGGGCCTGACCTCCGGCTACCTGCCATTGGGCGCGTGCATTTTCTCCGAGCGCATCTGGCAGGTGATCGGCGAGCCGGGCAAGGGCCGTTGCTTTACCCACGGTTTCACCTACAGCGGCCACCCGGTCAGTTGCGTGGCGGCGCTGAAGAATATCGAGATCATCGAGCGCGAAAACCTGCTGGCACATGTGGAAGATGTCGGGGTGTACCTGGAGCAACGCCTGCAAACCCTGGTCGATTTGCCACTGGTGGGCGATATCCGCTGCCAGCGCCTGATGGCCTGCATCGAGTTTGTCGCCGACAAGCGCACCAAGGCGCTGCTGCCGGACGCGGTCAATATCGGCGAAAAAATCCATCTTCGCGCCCAGGCCAAGGGCTTGCTGGTACGCCCCATCGGTCACTTGAATGTGATGTCACCGCCGCTGATCATCACCCATGCCCAGGTCGACGAGGTGGTCGAGACCCTGCGCCAATGCATCCTCGACACCGCCGCCGAACTGCGCCAGACGGGCGAGTACCAGGGCCAATGAACCTCAACGCCGAGCCTGTCTCGGCGTTTTTGCCTGGGGGTTGGCCTGCGGGTAGACTGGCCAGCATGACGACAGCCCCCGACCCGACCCTGCAGCAACTGGAAGCCTGGCACCGCGCCCTGGCCCAGGCACTGATCCATGTGGACGAGGCGTGCTTCCTCGAACACCTGGCCAGCGCGCTGTGTGTGCTCACGCCCATCGAATCGATGATGATCAGCCTGGAGCGCCAAGGCCTGGCCCCGCATCTGCTCTATCAGCAGGGTATTCCCCGCGCCTATCAGGACGAAATCATCCACCGCTACTTCTCGCGCGGCTACCTGCTGGACCCGTTCTGCCTGGCAGTCGACAAGGGCCTGGCCGAGGGCTTCTATCACTTGGCCCAGATCGCCCCGGACGATTTTTTCAACAGCGAGTACTACAAGACCTACTACCTGCGCAGCGGCGGTGCCCAGGAGAGTTACTACATTGTCGACCTGGGGCCACAGAGCAAGATCTCGCTGTGCATGTTCCAGGGCCTCAGCGCCGGGCAGTTCAGCGACGCGCAACTGGCGTTGCAGCAGGCCACCCAGGCCATGGTCCGCGAATTGCTGCGCCGCTTTGGCACCACCGGGGGCCTGGCCAAGGTGATCCGTGATGAAGGGTTTACCCAGACCCAGGCGCACCAGCAAATCGAGGCGGCGTTCATGGGGTTTGCCAGTGGCGTGCTGACCGTGCGCGAGCGCGAGATCGCGCACTTGATCCTGCGCGGCCACTCGGTGAAATCCACGGCCCAGGTGCTGGGGATCTCGCCGGAAACCGTGCGCATGCACCGCAAGAACCTGTACACCAAGCTCGCGATCAATTCCCAGGCCGAGCTGTTTGCGTTGTTTATCGAATGGTTGACCCGCAGCGGCGCCATGGCCCGCGCGTGAGCCACTGGGCATTTACCGGGAACTTTGCCAGGAAATAACCGCCTGAATCCGGTACGCTCACCGTTTTTACTCAAGGAGTTAATCCCCATGGCCAAAGCCACCGCCCGTCACATCCTCGTTTCCACTGAAGACAAGTGCAACGAACTCAAGGCCCAAATCGAAGGCGGCGCTGATTTCGCAGAAGTTGCCAAAGCCAACTCCAGCTGCCCATCCAGCCGCCAAGGCGGTGACTTGGGTTCGTTCGGTCCAGGCCAGATGGTCAAGGAATTCGACAGCGTCGTGTTCAGCGCCCCGGTCAACACCGTGCAAGGCCCGGTGAAAACCCAGTTTGGCTACCACCTGCTGGAAGTGACCAGCCGCCAGGACTGATCCAGTCTGCGCTGATGCTATAAACAACGGCCCGCCTTTTGGTGGGCCGTTGTGCATGTGGTGACTGGCGACGTTGATGCCGTTAGCGTACAAATCCCTAATCTTCTTCACCCGGCGTTCAAGGCTGACAATGCGATTGGCTTTTTCATCTCTGCTGAGTTCCACCCTGGCCTTGCTGATGGCCAGCACGGCCGTGATCGCGGCCCCGCAAACCTACCTGACGGTGTACGGCGAACCGGCCAAATACGCTGCCGGCTTTACCCATTTCGACTACGCCAATCCGAATGCGCCCAAGGGCGGCACGCTGCGGCGCTCGGCCCTGGAAATCGGGCGTTTCGACCACGTGTTGCCGTATATCGACAAAGGCATCGGCGTGTCCCAGGTCGACGGCTGGCTGTATGCCCCCCTCGCCCAGCGCTCCTTGGATGAACCCTACACGGTGTATGGCCTGGTGGCCGAGAAGATGGAACGCGCCGACGACGGCCTGTCCCTGCGTTTCTACCTCAACCCCAAGGCGCGTTTTGCCGATGGCAAGCCGATCACCGCCGAAGACGTGCGCTACAGCTTCGACCTGCTGATGACCCAGGGCAGCCTGCGCTTTCGCACACTGTTCGCCGACGTCAAGCACGTCGAGGTCGAAGGCCCGCGCCAGGTGCGCTTCGATTTTTCCAGCAACGAGAACCGCACCCTGCCGCTGGATATCGCCACCCTGCCGGTGTTCCCCGAGCACTGGTGGAAAACCCGCGACTTCGCCAACGGCGGCGGCTACGAAGCCCCGCTGGGCAGCGGCCCGTACAAGGTCAGCAAGATCGATTCGGGCAACACCATCACCTTTACCCGCGACCCGGACTGGTGGGGCAAGGACCTGCCCGTCAGCCGTGGCCTGTACAACTTCGATCACCTGAGCCTGGAATATTTCGGCGACACCGAAGTGGCCCGCCAGGTACTGCGCGGCGGCGCCTACGATTTCAACCGTGAATTCTCCGCCACCGGTTACTCCATCGGCTACAACGGCCCGGCACTCGACGATGGCCGCCTGCAACGCGCGCACTTGGCCAAAGCAATGCCGCAGCCGTCCCAGGGTTATGTGTTCAACGTGCAAAAACCGATGTTCAAGGACCGCCGTGTGCGCCAGGCGCTGGCGATGCTGTGGGATTTCGAATGGGCGAACCGGCAGATGATGCGCAATATGTACATCCGCCAGCAGAGCTACTTCTCCAACAGCCCGTTGGCCGCGACCCAGTTGCCGACCCCGGAGGAACTGGCAATTCTCGAACCCTTGCGCGGCCAGGTGCCGGACGAGGTGTTCACCCAGGTGTTCAAGGCGCCGGTCACCGACGGCAGCGGCATGATCCGCGACAAGCAACTGCAAGCCCTGGCCCTGCTTGAAGAGGCCGGTTGGAAACCGCAGGGCGACAAGCTGGTCAACGCCGCGGGCGAGCCGCTGGAATTCACCTTCCTGAATGCCCAGAACGGCGTCGAGCGTTTGCTGTTGCCGTATAAACGCAACCTCGCGCAGATCGGCATCACCTTGAATATTCGCCGCATCGACTCCTCGCAATACGTGAACCGGCTGATGGCCCGCGACTACGACATGATTGTGACAGGCTTCCCGGTGACGACATCGCCCGGCATGGAGCTGTACAACTACTTCGGTTCGGCTGCCGCGTTTGATTCGGGCGCCAACAACTACATGGTGCTCAAGGACCCGGCCGTCGACACGCTGATCAAGGGCCTGGTCAAGGCCGATACCCAGGCGCAGATGCTCAACTACGCCCATGCCCTGGACCGCGTGCTGCAATGGAATTACCTGTGGATCCCCAATTACTACCCGCCCGGCACGTCCGCCGCGTGGTGGAACCGGTTCGGTCGCCCGGCCATCGAGGCGCAGAACGACGAGGCCCTGGAAACCTGGTGGGAGATCAGCCCGACGCCGCTGACCAATGAGCAAATGGACGCCGAGCTGAAAAAACGCGGAGGGACGCGCTGATGTTTGCCTATATCGTGCGGCGCCTGCTGCTGATCATCCCGACGCTGGTGATTATCCTGCTGGTCAATTTCGTCATCGTGCAGGCCGCGCCAGGCGGCCCGGTGGAACAAGCCATCGCCCACCTGCAAGGCATCGGCAGCGGCGCAATCGGCGGTTCATCCGGCGAGGGCATCAGCAGCGGCTCCCGCGCCAGCCGTGGCCTGGACCCGAAACTGATCAAGGACATCGAAAAACAGTACGGCTTCGACAAGCCCGCGCCGGAACGCCTGTGGCTGATGCTCAAGAGCTACGCCAAGCTGGATTTCGGCAACAGTTTCTTTCGCGGCGCCACGGTAACCGACCTGATCCTGGAGAAAATGCCAGTCACCGTCTCTCTCGGCCTGTGGGCCACGCTGATCACCTACCTGGTGTCGATCCCGCTGGGAATTCGCAAGGCGGTGCGCCATGGCAGCAGCTTTGATGTGTGGAGCAGCACCGCCATCGTGATCGGTTATGCGATGCCGGCGTTCCTGTTCGCAATGTTCCTGATCGTGGTGTTCGCCGGCGGCACGTCGCTGAACTGGTTCCCGGTACGCGGGCTGGTCTCGGAGAATTTCGAAGAGCTGAGCACGATCGGCAAGATTGCCGACTACTTCTGGCACCTGGTATTACCGGTCAGCGCCTTGGTGATCGGCGGGTTCGCCACCTTGACCATCCTCACCAAAAACTCGTTTCTCAACGAAATCACCCGCCAGTACGTGGTCACCGCGCGCGCCAAGGGCTTGAGCGAACGCCGTGTGCTGTACGGCCATGTGTTCCGCAATGCCATGCTGTTGGTGATTTCGGGGATTCCCCAGGCGTTTATCAGCGTGTTTTTTGCCGGTTCGCTGCTGATCGAGGTGATCTTCTCCCTCGATGGGCTCGGGCGCATGAGCTACGAAGCCGCCGTGTCGCGTGACTACCCGGTGGTGTTTGGCTCGCTGTTTATCTTCACCTTGTTTGGCCTGCTGATAAAACTCATCGGCGACCTCTGCTACACGCTGGTGGACCCGCGTATCGACTTCGCCGCGAGGAACGCCTGATGCTTAATCTGTCTCCGGTGGCCCGTCGGCGTTTCGAACGCTTCAAGAAGAACCGTCGCGGCTGGTGGTCGCTGTGGCTGTTCATCGGCCTGTTCATCCTGACCCTGGGCGGCGAGTTGATCGCCAATGACAAGCCCCTGGTGCTCAGCTTCAAGAACGAACTGTATTTCCCGGTGTTCAAGCGCTACACCGAACAGCAGTTCGGCGGGCAACTGCCGTTCCAGGCCGATTACCGCAGTGACTACGTGCAACAGCTGATCAAGCAGGACGGTGGCTGGATGCTGTTCCCGCCGATTGCGTTCAGCGAGGACACCCCCAACTACGAACTGACCCGCCCTGCCCCCAGCCCGCCCTCGGCGGTGAACTGGCTGGGCACCGACGATCAGTCGCGGGACGTGCTGGCGCGGGTGATCTTCGGCGCGCGGGTGTCGATCCTGTTTGCCCTGGCGCTCACCGCGATCAGTGCCGCCATCGGCATCGCCGCCGGTGCATTGCAGGGATACTACGGCGGCTGGGTGGACTTGCTCGGCCAGCGCATCCTGGAGGTGTGGTCCGGGCTGCCGGTGCTGTATCTGCTGATCATCCTGTCGGGCTTTGTCGAGCCCAACTTCTGGTGGCTGCTGGGGATCATGGCGCTGTTCTCCTGGCTGGCCCTGGTGGACGTGGTGCGCGCCGAGTTCCTGCGCGGACGCAACCTGGAGTACGTCAAGGCGGCGCGGGCCTTGGGCTTGGGCGACGGCAAGATCATTCGCCGGCATATCCTGCCCAACGCCATGACCGCCACCTTGAGCTACCTGCCGTTTATTCTGACCGGGGCGATTTCGACCTTGAGCGCCCTGGATTTCCTCGGCTTCGGCATGCCGGCGGGCAGCGCGTCGCTGGGGGAACTGATCGCCCAGGGCAAGCAGAACCTGCAGGCGCCCTGGCTGGGCCTGACTGCGTTTTTCACCTTGGCGCTGATCCTGTCGCTGCTGGTCTTTATCGGCGAGGCGTTGCGTGACGCCTTCGACCCCCGCTCATGAGTAACTGCGTATGAACCTGATCGAGATCCGCGACCTCAGCGTCGCCTTCAGCGGCCAGACCGTGGTACGCAACCTGTGCCTGGATGTGCGCCCCGGCGAGTGCCTGGCGCTGGTGGGCGAGTCCGGCTCGGGCAAGTCGGTGACGGCCCATTCGATCCTGCAATTGCTGCCCGAGGCCGGTACTGCAACCACCGGCTCGGTGAAGTATCGCGGCCAGGAACTGGTCGGCGCCTCGGCCGCCACCCTGCAGAAATTGCGTGGCAACCGCATTGCGATGATTTTCCAGGAGCCGATGACCTCGCTGAATCCGCTGCACAGCATCGAAAAGCAGATCGGCGAAACCCTGCTGTTGCACAAGGGCCTGGGCGGCAAGGCGGCGCAGGCGCGCATTCTGGAGTTGCTCGAACTGGTCGGCATCCAGAAACCCCAGGAACGTCTCAAGGCTTACCCGCATCAGCTCTCCGGCGGCCAGCGCCAGCGGGTGATGATCGCCATGGCCCTGGCCTGCGAGCCAGAGTTGCTGATCGCCGACGAGCCCACCACCGCCCTCGACGTTACCGTGCAGCGCAAGATCCTGCTGCTGCTCAAGTCGTTGCAGCAGCGCCTGGGCATGTCGCTGCTGCTGATCAGCCACGACCTCAACCTGGTGCGCAGCATTGCCCAGCGCGTCTGCGTGATGCGCGCCGGAGAAATCGTCGAGCAGGCCGACTGCCAGACCTTGTTCACCGCACCGCAGCACCCTTACAGCCGCCTGCTGCTGGATGCGGAGCCGGCCGGCGAACCGCTGTGCAGCGATGCGCGCGAGACGGTGTTGCAGGTCGACGACCTGAGCGTGCAATTCCCCCTCACGGGCGGGCTGCTGCGGCGCAAGACTTACCTGCGTGCAGTGGACGGCATCAGCCTCAGCGTGCAGCGCGGCAAGACCCTGGGGATTGTCGGCGAGTCGGGCTCGGGCAAATCCACCCTCGGCCAGGCGATTCTGCGCCTGCTGGATTCCACCGGCAGCATCCGCTTCCAGGGGGCCGCCCTCGATCCGCTCAACCACCAGCAGATGCGCCCGTGGCGCAAGCAGATGCAGGTGGTGTTCCAGGACCCTTACGGCAGCCTCAGCCCACGCATGTCGGTGCAGCAGATCATCAGCGAAGGCCTGGAAGTGCATGCGCCGTGCAGCCTGGCCGAGCGTGACGCGCAAGTGATCCAGGTGCTCAAGGACGTCGGCCTCGACCCTGCCAGCCGGCACCGCTACCCGCATGAGTTCTCCGGCGGGCAGCGCCAACGCATTGCCATCGCCCGCGCGCTGGTGCTCAAGCCGGCGCTGATGCTGCTCGACGAGCCGACCTCCGCGCTTGATCGTACGGTGCAGAAACAAGTGGTCGCGCTGCTGCGCGAACTGCAGGAAAAGTATGGCCTGACCTACCTGTTCATCAGCCATGACCTGGCCGTGGTGCGCGCCATGGCGCATGACATGATCGTGGTGAAGGACGGCAAGGTGGTGGAGCGTGGCGCGAGCCATGCGGTTTTCGACGCGCCGCAGCATCCCTACACCAAAGAGCTGCTGGCGGCGGCGCATATACCCTTGTAAACGCGCCTCCTGTGGGAGCGGGCTCGCTCGCGAAAGCGCTGTATCAGTGCCGGATTTATTGACTGGCACGCCGCCTTCGCGGGCAAGTCCGCTGCCACAGGATCGCGCCTATCCCCCATTTGTGTTGACGGCGTGAGCATGAACATCAACGAAAACCTCAAGGACTACCAACAGGTTCGTGGCCTGGCGATCCAGTCGTTGTTCGAGATTATCGAGCAGTCCAGCGAAGGCACGGTGATTGTCGACCGTGACGCGAATATCGTCTGGATGAACGAGCGCTACGCCAAGCGTTTCGGCCTGAACAGCGCCGATGAAGCCATCGGCCAGCCGTGTGAACAGGTGATTTCCAACAGCCTGTTGCGCCAGGTGGTGCGCAATGACCAGCCGATCCTGCTGGATATCCAGGACACGCCCAAAGGCCCGCTGGTGGTGATGCGCCTGCCCATCCACGACGATGCCGGCGCGGTAATTGGCGCGATTGGGTTTGCGCTGTTCGATGAACTGCGCAACCTGTCGCCGCTGATCGAACGCTACCTGAGCATGCAGCAGGAGCTGGCCTCGACCCGCTCGTTGCTGCGCAAACGCCAGAGCAAGTACAACTTTGCGCATTTTATCGGCACCAGCGCGGCCAGCCTCGAAGTCAAGCGCCGCGCCCGGCGCAGCGCGAGTGCCGAGTCACCAGTGTTGCTGCTCGGCGAAACCGGCACCGGCAAGGAGCTGCTGGCGCAAGCGATCCACGGCGCCTCGCCACGGGCGCACAAGGCGTTTGTCAGCATCAACAGCGCGGCGATTCCGCATGATTTGCTCGAGGCCGAGTTCTTCGGCACTGCACCCGGCGCGTTTACCGGCGCCGACCGCAAGGGCCGTCCCGGCAAATTCCAGATTGCCCAGGGCGGCACGCTGTTCCTCGATGAAATCGGCGACATGCCACTGCCGCTGCAAAGCAAGCTGCTGCGGGTGCTGCAGGAAAAGGAATTCGAACCGGTTGGTTCCAACGAGATGCTGCACAGCGATGTGCGCGTGATCGCCGCGACGTCGATGGACCTCGAAGCGGCAATCAAGCGCGGGGAATTTCGGGCAGACCTGTATTACCGGCTGAACGTGCTGCCGATCCAGGTGCCGCCACTGCGTGAACGCCTGGAGGATATTCCGGCGCTGAGCGAGGCGATCCTGGAGGAGCTGCGCAGCCAGCATGAACTCGACCGTGACGCCCTGGGGTTGTTGGCGCAGCATGCGTGGCCGGGAAATATCCGCGAGTTGCGCAATGTGCTGGAGCGCGCGGCGTTGTTGAGTGATGACCTGGTGTTGGATGCCGAGGAAATTCGCGCGGCGATTGGCACCTTTACCCCGGTCGAGCGCGCCGCAGTGGCGGCGGTAGCCGGTGAAACATTCAGCGCAGCACGCGAGCGCTTTGATCGGCAGGTGATTGCCGCGGCGCTTGCGGCGTGTGAAGGCAATGTGGCGGACGCGGCGCAGCAGCTGGGGCTCGGCAGGTCGACGCTGTACAAGAAGATGGTGGCGTTGGGCATTGCTCAGTCTCAATAAAGAGACACAGTTCCACAAATAAAGACACTCCAGTGCAGGAGCGGGCTTGCCCGCGATTGCGGTGTATCAGTGCCTTGTAAGCTGACTGGCGCGACGCTTTCGCGGGCAAGCCCGCTCCCACAGGGGATCTCCCGCAGTCTCAAAATAGAGACAAATCTCACGGTACGGTTGTTTTAATCGAAAAATTTCTATATATTTCAATGCGTTAAACACTTGGCACACATCTCGCTATAGCCCTTCCCCACCACAACACCCACAAAAATAACAATCCGATGGAGACACACCATGAGTGTGATCATTGCCCTGGCAGCCCTCGCGCTGCTGATGCTGGCTGCCTACCGTGGCTATAGCGTTATCCTGTTTGCCCCCATCGCCGCGCTCGGCGCTGTCCTGCTCACCGATCCTTCTGCCGTTGCCCCCGCGTTTACCGGGGTGTTCATGGAGAAAATGGTCGGCTTCATCAAACTGTACTTTCCGGTGTTCCTGCTCGGGGCGGTGTTCGGCAAGCTGATCGAGCTGTCGGGCTTTTCGCGCTCCATCGTGGCGGCGGCGATCCGCTTGCTCGGCACCCGCCAGGCGATGCTGGTGATCGTGCTGGTGTGTGCCCTGCTCACCTACGGCGGCGTGTCGCTGTTTGTGGTGGTGTTTGCGGTGTACCCGTTTGCCGCGGAAATGTTTCGCCAGAGCAATATCCCCAAGCGCTTGATCCCGGCGACCATCGCCCTCGGCGCGTTCTCGTTCACCATGGACGCGCTGCCCGGCACACCGCAGATCCAGAACATCATCCCCAGCACCTTCTTCAACACCACCGCCTGGGCCGCGCCGTGGCTGGGGTTGATTGGCACGATCTTCGTGTTCTGCACCGGCATGCTGTACCTCGCGCGCCAACGCAACAAGGCCCAGCGCGCCGGTGAAGGCTACGGCACCGAACTGCGCAACGAGCCGGAAACCGCCGACAACCTCAGTCTGCCGAACCCGTGGGTCGCGCTGTCGCCGCTGATCCTGGTCGGCGTGATGAACCTGCTGTTCACCCACTGGATCCCCCAGTGGTATGGCAAGACCCACAGCCTCAGCCTGCCGGGCATGAGTGCGCCGGTGACCACCGAAATCGCCAAGCTCACCGCGATCTGGGCAGTGCAGGCGGCGTTGCTGGTGGGGATCCTGATGGTGCTGGTGTTTGGTTGGTCGGCGATCAAGAGCAAGCTTGCCGAAGGCAGTAAAAGTGCGGTCAGCGGTGCGCTGCTGGCGGCAATGAACACCGCGTCGGAATACGGCTTCGGCGCGGTGATCGCTTCGTTGCCAGGTTTTCTGGTGCTCGCGGACTGGCTCAAGGGCATCCCCAACCCGCTGGTCAACGAAGCAATTACCGTGACCTTGCTGGCCGGCATCACCGGTTCGGCCTCGGGCGGCATGAGCATCGCCCTGGCCGCCATGTCCGAGAGCTTTATTTCGGCGGCGCATGCGGCCAATATCCCCCTTGAAGTGCTGCACCGGGTCGCCGCCATGGCCAGCGGCGGCATGGACACCCTGCCCCACAACGGCGCGGTGATCACGCTGCTGGCCGTCACCGGCCTGACCCACCGCGAAGCCTACAAGGACATTTTCGGCATCACGATCATCAAGACCCTCGCGGTGTTCGTGGTGATCGGTACTTTCTACGCCACCGGCATTGTGTGAGGTTTTCATGACGACATTGAACGGCAAGACCGCCCTGGTTACCGGCTCCACCAGCGGCATCGGCCTGGGCATCGCACTGAGCCTGGCCAAGGCCGGCGCCAACCTGATCCTCAACGGTTTCGGCGACGCCAGCGCGGTGATTGCCCAGGTGCAGGCGTTCGGCGGCAAGGTCGGCCATCACCCGGCGGACGTCAGCGACCCGGCGCAGATCGCCGACATGATCGCCTACGCCGAGCGTGAATTCGGCGGCGTGGACATCCTGGTCAACAACGCCGGCATCCAGCATGTGGCGGCCGTGGAAGATTTTCCGGCCGAACGCTGGGACTCGATCATCGCGATCAACCTGTCCTCGGTGTTCCACAGCACGCGCCTGAGCTTGCCGGGCATGAAGGCCAAGGGCTGGGGGCGCATCGTCAACATCGCCTCGGTGCACGGCCAGGTCGGTTCGGTGGGCAAGGCCGCGTATGTCGCGGCCAAGCATGGCGTGATCGGCCTGACCAAGGTGGTCGGCCTGGAAACCGCCACCAGCAACGTGACCTGCAACGCGATTTGCCCGGGCTGGGTGCTGACGCCACTGGTGCAGAAGCAGATCGATGACCGCGCCGCCAATGGCGTCGACCCACAGCAGGCACAGCATGATCTGCTCGCGGAGAAACAGCCGTCGCTGGAGTTTGTCACGCCGCCACAACTGGGTGAGCTGGTGCTGTTCCTGTGCAGTGAGGCGGGTGCCCAGGTCCGCGGGGCCGCCTGGAACATCGACGGTGGCTGGCTGGCCCAGTAACCCGCCCGATGCGCCAAACACCGGTGATTTCTGGCTGACTTCATACAAGAACTAGAGACCGTGCTGATGTCCGACATCCTCTGGCAACCCTCCCCCGAACGCATCCGCAACACGCGGATGGACCAGTTCCGGCGCTATATCAACGAACACCACGGCGTGCAGCTCGACGACTACCCCGCCCTGCACCAATGGAGCATCGACCAGCGCCCGGCCTTCTGGCAGGCGATCGTGGCATTTTTCGAGGTGCAATTTCGCAGCCCGCCCACGGCCACGCTGATCGAAGACCGCGAGATGCCCAGCGCCCAGTGGTTTCCCGGCGCCACGCTGAATTTTGCCGAACACCTGCTGCGCCGCCGCGATGCCCACCCCGCCGTGGTTGCCATCAGCGAAGACGGCCGGCGCGAACAACTGACCTACGCGGAACTTGCGGCCCACGTCGCCGGCCTGCAGCGCAGCCTGCGTGCGGCCGGGGTCGGCGTGGGTGACCGGGTCGCCGCGTGCATGCCCAACACCTGGCAAACCCTGGTCGGCATGCTCGCCACCACCAGCCTGGGCGCCATCTGGTCATGCTCATCGCCGGACTTCGGCACCCAGGGCGTGATCGACCGTTTCGGCCAGATCGAGCCCAAGGTGCTGATCACCTGCGCCGGCTACCGCTATGCCGGCAAAACCATCGACCAGAGCACCAAGCTGAATGAAATCCTGGAGCGCCTGCCGTCCCTGCAGCAATTGATCATCGTGCCGTACGCACGGCCGCAGGCGCAGGTCGAGGACTACCGGACCCAGGCCAAAGTCGCGCTGTGGGAGGACTTCTATCGCGCCGGTGGCGAGCCGGAATTTGTCCCGGTGCCGTTCGATCATCCGCTGTACATCCTGTATTCCAGCGGCACCACCGGCGTGCCCAAGTGCATCATCCACGGCAGCGGTGGCGTGTTGCTCACCCACCTCAAGGAACACGGCCTGCACGCCGACCTTTCGCGTGAGGATTGCCTGTTCTACTACACCACCTGCGGCTGGATGATGTGGAATTGGCTGGTGTCGGTACTGGCCCTGGGGGCCACGGCGGTGCTGTATGACGGCTCGCCGTTTCATCCGGGGCCGGAGCGCTTGATCGATCTGATCGACGCGGAACGCATCAGCGTGTTCGGCACCAGCCCCAAGTTTCTCGCCACCCTCGAAAAGGCCGGGCTGCAACCGCGCCTGAGCCATGACCTGGGCAGCCTCAAGGGGCTGATTTCCACTGGTTCGCCGCTCTCGCCGCAGAGCTACGACTACGTGTACCGCGAAATCAAGGGTGAGCTGTGCCTGTCGTCGATGTCCGGCGGCACCGATATCGTCTCCTGCTTTGTAATCGGCAACCCGGTGTTGCCGGTGCGTCGCGGTGAAATGCAGTGCAAGAGCCTGGCGATGGCCATCGAAGTCTGGGATGACCAGGGCCAGCCGCTGGTCGGCGAAAAAGGCGAGCTGGTGTGCACCCGGCATTTCCCGGCGATGCCGATTGGCTTGTGGAACGATCCGGGCCAGAAGAAGCTGCGCGCCTCCTACTTCAGCCAGTTCCCTGGCGTGTGGGCGCAGGGCGACTACGCCGAACAGCGTCCCAACGGCAGCCTGCTGATCCACGGACGCTCCGACGCAGTGCTCAACCCGGGCGGTGTGCGTATCGGCACGGCGGAGATTTATCGCCAGGTGGAAAAAGTCCCGCAGGTGCTGGAAAGCCTCGCCATCGGCCAACGCTGGCAGGACGACGTGCGGGTGGTGCTGTTTGTGCGGCTCAACGACGGCGTCACGCTGGACGAGGCGCTGGAGCAGCAGATTCGCCAGGTCATCCGCGCCAACACCACACCACGTCACGTGCCGGCGAAGATCCTGGCCGTCACCGATATCCCGCGCACCATCAGCGGCAAAATCGTCGAACTGGCGGTGCGCAATGTAGTGCATGGCGAGCCGGTCAAGAACACCGACGCACTGGCCAATCCGGAGGCGCTGGTGCAGTTTCGCGACCGTCCTGAACTGGCCTGAAGATGAAAGGTTTCAGCCCTGAAGCACTCATTTGAAGACAAAGCCCCAATGCATGCTATTTTTCGAGGGGTAGTCAGCCGTTCCCGACTCACGGGATAATCGGCCTTTGTCATTTTCAAAGCGTCATGCTCAGGGCTTTTTCATGAAAGGAACATCCACCGGTAGCGAAGCTGCTGCATTAATTGCGCGGCTGGACTGGGCGCAAAGCCCCCTCGGTGAGGCCAACGATTGGCCGCAAAGCCTGCGCACAGCCGTGGATATCGTCGTCAATTCGCCGATGCCGATGCTCCTGCTGTGGGGCAGCCAACTCACCCAGCTCTACAACGATGGCTTCGCACGCCTGGCGGGCAACAAGCACCCCGAGGCGATGGGCCAGCCAGCCCATGCGACCTGGCCGGAGCTGGAAAGCTTTACCGGACCGGTATACGACGCCGTCCTCAGCGGCCAGGTACGCACCTTCAGCGAGCAGCGCTTCGTGCTGCAACGCGACCACCGCGATACCGACATCTGGCTGGACCTGACCTACAGCCCGATCCGCGACGAAAGCGGCTGCGTGGCCGGCATCCTGGTCACCGCCATCGAAACCAACGAGCGTCGGCGCGTCACCCTCGAACTGCAACAGCGCTCCGAAGACAGCCTCAAGGCCCAGCACAACAGCGAGCAACGCCTGCAACTGGCCCTGGCCGCCACCGACGCGGTGGGCACCTGGGACTGGGACATCGGCGAGGACCGCTTTATCGCCGATGCGCACTTCGCCTACCTGCATGGCGTTGATCCAGACGATGCCGGGCTGCTGCCCATCAGCGCCTACCTGCAAGGCGTGCACCCCGAAGACCGTGCCATGGTGGCGCGCAGCATCAAGCACTGCATCACCTTCGGCACCGAGTACGCCGAGGAATACCGTCTGCTGCAGGCCGATGGCCAGGTGCGCTGGGTGTTCGCCCGTGGCCGCTGCTACAAGGACGCGCACGGCCGCCCGGCGCGCTTCCTCGGCGCCGCGCTGGACCTCACCGAGCGCAAGCACACCGAGCAGGCCTTGCGCCAAAGCCAGACCGAGCTGCAACTGATCATCAACGCCATGCCGGTGCTGATCGGCTATGTCGACCACGAACAACGCTTTCGGCTGAACAACAGTGCCTACCTTGAGTGGTACGGCATGACGCCCCAGGAGCTGTACGGCAAGAGCATCCGCGAAGTGCTCGGCGAGGAGGTGTATGCCGGGCGCGCGGACAAGATTGCCGCCGCGCTCAAGGGCAAGGCGTGCAGCTTCATGACCATCACCCCGCACCGCGACGGCCGACCGCGCCATGCGCTGATGAAGTACCTGCCGCGCTTCAGCAATGACGGTTCGGTGAATGGTTTCTACATCTTTGTGATCGACGAGACCGAACGCAAGCTCACCGAAGAAGCCCTGCGCCACCTCAACGAGAACCTCGAGGAACGCGTGGCCCAGCGCACCCAGGCGCTGGCCGAGGCCAACCAGCGCCTGCAGAACGAAATGTTCGAGCGCGAACGCGCCGAAGATGCCCTGCGCCATGCGCAGAAAATGGAAGCGGTGGGCCAGCTCACCGGCGGTATCGCCCACGACTTCAACAACATGCTCACCGGCATCATCGGCAGCCTCGACCTGATGCAGCGTTACATCGCTGCCGGGCGCAGCGACGACATCGGCCGTTTCGCCGACGCCGCGGTGTCCTCGGCCCATCGCGCGGCCGCCCTCACCCATCGGCTGCTGGCGTTCTCCCGGCGCCAGTCGCTGGACCGCCGCCCGACTGATCCCAACCAGCTGGTGGCCTCGCTGGAAGACTTGTTCCGGCGCACCAAGGGCGCGCACATCAGCCTCAAGGTGCAACTGGGCCACGACATCTGGCCGGTGAATACCGACGCCAGCCAGCTGGAGAACGCCCTGCTCAACCTGGTGATCAACGCGCGTGACGCCATGCCTGATGGCGGCGAGATCCTGATCGAGACCGCCAACAGTTATCTCGACGGCACCGACATCACCACCCTTGAACCGGTGCGCGCCGGCGACTACGTGATGCTCGGCGTGTGCGACAACGGCACCGGCATGGCGCCGAAGATCCTGGCCAAGGCATTCGACCCGTTCTTCACCACCAAGCCCATCGGCCAGGGCACCGGCCTCGGGCTGTCGATGATCTATGGGTTTGCCCAGCAATCCGGTGGCCACGTGACCATTCAGAGCGAACCAGGCCAGGGCACTTGCGTGCGCCTGTACCTGCCACGCCTGCACGGCACCGCCCTGGAAAGCAGCCTGCCGCCGAACCTCAGCGAGGCACCGCTGGCGCTGGCCGGCGAAGCCGTGGTGGTGGTCGAGGATGACCCGGCGGTGCGCATGCTGGTGGTGAATGTGCTCGACGAACTCGGCTACACCGCGCACCAGGCCGCCGATGCCCGCACCGCGCTGCCGCTGCTGGAATCGGATTTGCGCGTGGACTTGCTCGTCACCGACGTCGGCCTGCCGGGCATGAATGGTCGGCAGCTGGCGGAAATCGCACGCCAGCATCGACCGGGGCTCAAGGTGCTGTTCATGACTGGTTACGCTGAAAAAGCCGCCGAGCGCCAGGGCTTCCTGGAGGACGGCATGGACATGGTCGCCAAGCCATTTTCCATCGACTTGCTGGCGACAAAAATCCGCAGCATGATCAGCGTCGAAGAGTGAGTTCAGGCATAATCGCGCGCCGTCGCACACCTGGTAGAGATCAATGAAAGCCCAAGCCCGCCATATCCTGGTGAAAACCAGCGAAGAAGCCGAACAACTCAAGCAACGCATTGCCAAGGGCGAAGCGTTTGATGTGTTGGCCAAGAAGTACTCGACCTGCCCGTCCGGCAAGCGCGGCGGGGACCTGGGTGAAGTGCGGCCGGGGCAGATGGTCGGGGCGATCGATGCGGTGATCTTCAAGAAGCCGGTAAAAGTGGTGCACGGGCCGATCAAGAGCAAGTTCGGGTATCACCTGGTGCAGGTGTTTTACCGGGATTGATCGCTTGTTGCTGTGGTGGTTGTGAGTAGTTGTGGTTGGTTGTGGCTAGCGGGCTTGTTGTGGTGAGCGGGCTTGCCCCGCGTTGGGCTGCGTAGCGGCCCCAAAATCTTGGGAGCGCTGCGCACTCCAACGCGGGGCAAGCCCGCTCACCACAGAGGCCAGCTCACCACAGAAGCCAACTCACCACAGAAGCCCGCTCACCACACGGAGCGGCTTAAATTCGCGGGATGAGCGCACCAGGCACTTGAATCACCCGGCTCGCCAACCGATGTCCGGCCACGACGGCCTCCTCTGGTGAGCCGCCTTTCAGCCGATCCGCCAAATACGCCGCACTGAACGAATCCCCCGCCGCCGTGGTGTCCACCACTTTCTCGACCTTCAGCGCCGGGACTGAAAAGCGCTCGCCGTTGCAGCGAATCAAGCACGCATCCGCCCCGCGCTTGAGCACCACTTCGGCGATACTCGGGTAGGCCGCAAACACTTGCTCGCTGTCTGCATAGCCAAACAAGGCGCGCTCGTCATCCTCGGTGAGCAGGGCGATGTCCACCTCGGCCAACACCGTGTGATACGCCGCGCGTGCCGCTTCGACACTGGCCCACAGGCGCGGCCGGTAGTTGTTGTCGAACACCACTCGGCCGCCGCGCCGGCGGGTTTCCACCAGCGCTTGCAGCAAACGAGCGCGCCCGACTTCACCCAATACCGCCAGGGTGATACCGCTGAAATACACCACGTCATAACCCGGCAAGGCCGCCAGGATCGGCTCGGCGGCCGGCGTGGTGAAGCAGTCGCGCACCGCCGCTTCGTTGCGCCAGTAGAGGAATTTGCGCTCGCCATTGGCGTCGGTCTGGATGCAATAAAGCCCCGGCAGGCGACCAGGCAGGCGCTGGACCTGCGCCAGGCCAAGGCCCTCTTCGGCCCATTGCGCGCACATGGCATCGCTGAAACTGTCGTCGCCCAGGGCGGTGACGTAGTCGACGGCGCCGCTATCGCCCAGCTCGCGACGCAGGTACACCGCCGCGTTGAGGGTGTCGCCGCCGAAGCTCTGGTGCAGGCTGCCATCGGCGCGGTGTTGCAGTTCGATCATGCATTCGCCGATCAGGGCGATGCGCAAGGATGTGTTCATGCCTTCTCATCTCTGGTGTTCTTTGGGGCCTCATCGCCGGCAAGTAGGCGCCTGCAGGGGAAAGCGCTGCCAGGCCGGCGATGGGGCGACGCGGACTAGAAGCAGGTCTGCAGGGACTCGATCACCTGCAATTGCTCATCCACCAGGCAGCCGACCTGCCACTTGTCGAAGGTCAGGCAAGGGTGCGAAGTACCGAACGAAATGATGTCGCCGATACGCAGCTCCACGCCCGGCGCCACGTTCATGAAGGCGTGCTGGTCCATCACCGCGGTGACGGTGCAGGCGCTTACGTCATCGCCTTCCGCCGGCACGATCCCGGCCTTGTAGCGCTTGAGCGGCACCGGCAGGCCGGCGTCGTAGGCTACGTCGCGCTTGCCCAGGGCGATCACCGCAAAACCTGGCTCGGGCAGCGATTGCACATGGGCCCAGACTTCCAGTGCCGGACGCAGGCCTTCGTTGAGATCGCTGCGGCGGTCAAGCACGCAGCACTGTGCTTGCTTGTAGATGCCATGGTCGTGGGCCACGTAGCTGCCAGGGCGCAGCACACTGAGAAAACGGCCGGCGGCGTTCTGCTCTTCGAACGACTCGGCGATCAAGTCGTACCAGGCCGAACCCGAGGCGGTGACGATCGGTTTGGGCAGGTCAAAGGAGCCATTGTTCTGCAGATCGACAGCCAGGCGCACCAGGCTGGCGGCGAAGTCGCGGATGCCGCTGATGGCGTGCTCGCCGTGGATCACGCCTTCATAGCCTTCGATCCCCGTGAGGGCCAGCGCCGGCTGGGCCTTGATCGCCTTCGCCAGGTCACGCACTTCCTGCTCGCTGCGGCAGCCGCAACGCCCCCCCACCACACCGTATTCAATCATCACGTTCAGGCGCAGGCCACGGGCAGCGAAAAACAGACCGAGGTCGGCGACGTTGTCCGGGTGATCGACCATGCAGTGGAAGTCGAAATCCTGGTCGGCCAGCAGGTCGGCGATCAATGCCATGTTCGGCGCGCCGACCAGTTGGTTGGCCATCAACACACGACGCACGCCACCGGCATACGCAGCACGAACCTGCACGGCGTTGGCCAGGGTGATGCCCCAGGCGCCGGCCTCGATCTGGCGTTGGAACAGCGCCGGCATCATGCTGGTCTTGCCATGGGGCGCAAGCTCTGCGCCACTGCGGCTGACAAAGTCCTGCATCCAGCGGATGTTGTGTTCCAGGGCCTCGCGGTGCAGCACCAGGGCAGGCAGGCTGACGTCGCGGACCAGGTGGGCACCGACGGCGGCGGCGCCTTTTTCAACGGCATTGTTGGCAGGCATGGAAGGTTCCTATTCGTTGATGCGACGGGCCAGGTTATTGGCGCTTTCGATCAGCACCCGGCGGTAGTCGTTGTAATTTTTGATCGCATCGGCGCGCGGCGCGACGATGCACAGGGTCGCAATGCTGATGCCCTGCGCGTCCCGCACCGGGGCGGCAAAGCAATGGGTAAAGGTGTCGGCCACACTGTCGAAGGAGAAGAACCCATCGAGCGTGGCCTGGCGGATCTGGGCCAGGAAGGTCTCCAGCGGCAGGCGCTGGCCGTCCGGCAGGATGAAGTCGGCGTAGTCGATCAGGTCGATGATCTGCTGATCGCTCAAGTGCCCCAGCAACAGGCGCCCGGACGCGGTCCACGGGATCGGCGCGTTTTCGCCGATGTCCGAGGAAATACGAAAATGCCGCTCACCCTCGCGCATCAGCGCGACCGTGTATTTGCGCCCGTTGAGCAGGCACATCTGCGCGGTTTCGTGGGTCTGGCTGACGATTTCCTGCAAGGCGTGGTCGGCTTCGCGGGTCAGGTCGAAATGACGCAAGTGCGCCTGGCCGAGAAAGTACAGCTGGCGACCCAGGTAGACGTGACCGTCCTTCCCGACCGTTTCCAGGATGCGCCGTTCGAGCAGGGACGCGACCAGTTCGTAGACCGTGGATTTCGGGCTGCCGATGCCGCTGGCGATATCATTCGGGCGCAGGGGCTGGCCGATTTCCTTGAGAAAATCGAGGATATCGAACGCCCGGTCCAGGCCCTTGGCGCGGCGTTTGATGGTGTCTTCGGTCATGGCAGTTTTCGGTCCGGTCAGAATGTTGCTATCAACACAAATCCCCTGTGGGAGCGGGCTTGCTCGCGAATGCAGTGGATCAGTTACAGGTGCGCTTAATGACACACCGCATTCGCGAGCAAGCCCGCTCCCACATTTGATCAGCTTTGGGCTTCAGATCCGGGCATTTAGCCTTTTTTCTTGTAGGCCACGCAATCGATCTCGACCTTGCAGTCCACCATCATGTTGGCCTGCACGCAGGCGCGCGCCGGGGCGTGTTCCGGGGTGAAGTATTCACCGAATACCTTGTTGAAACTCCAGAAATCCCGTGGATCTTCCAGCCAGACGCCGACGCGCACCACATCTTTCAATTCGTAACCGGCCTCTTCGAGGATCGCCACCACGTTACGCATGGTCTGGCGGGTCTGTTCGATGATGCCGCCGTTGATGATTTCACCGTCCACCGCTGGCACCTGGCCCGAGACGTAGAGCCAGCCGTCCGCTTCCACCGCGCGGGCGAAAGGACGTGGCTGGCCACCGCCGGCGGTGCTGCCGGTGCCGTAACGAGTAATGCTCATAAATATATCTCCTGCTGAAAAATCGATTAAAAACGAATGTTCTTCAAAAACTCCGCCAGGCGCGGCGATTGCGGCCGCTCGAAGATGTCCTTCGAGGTGCCCTGCTCTTCAATGCGGCCCTGGTTCATGAACACGATCTTGTCAGACACTTCATAGGCAAAGCGCATTTCGTGGGTGACCAGCAACATGGTCATGCCCTCTTCCGCCAGGCCCTTGATCACGCTGAGCACCTCCCCGACCAGTTCCGGGTCGAGGGCCGAGGTGACTTCGTCGAACAGCATCAGGCTGGGATTCATCGCAATCGCGCGGGCAATCGCCACACGCTGCTGCTGGCCACCCGAGAGCTGGCCCGGGAAGTGATTGCGCCGCTCCAGCAGGCCGACGCGGTCGAGCCATTTTTCGGCGAGGGCCACGGCTTCGTCCTTGCCCATCTTCTTGACCTTGAGCAGGCCGAGGGTCACGTTCTGCAACGCGGTCAGATGTGGGAACAGGTTGAATTGCTGGAACGCCATGCCCGTCATCGCGCGGTGCTGGGCAATCACCCGCTCGGGGTGACGCACGCGTTTGCCGGCAATCTCGCTGTAGCCGATGGACTCGCCATCCAGGGTGATCTGGCCGCCCTGGAATTCCTCCAGCAGGTTGACGCAGCGCAGCAGCGTGGTCTTGCCCGAGCCGCTGGAGCCGATCAATGTCACCACGTTGCCGCGCTGCATGGACAGGTCGACGCCCTTGAGCACTTCGACCTGGCCGTATTGCTTGCGCAGGCCACGGATGTTCAGCAGCGGTTGGTTGGTTTGAGGTTGGTTCATGGCAAGGCCACCCGCTTTTCAATGTAGCGCCCGAATAACTCGATGGCGTAGTTGATGACAAAGAACATAAAGCCTGCGAACAGGTAGAACTCCAGGGTCATGAAGGTGCGTGCGATCACCTGTTGGGTGCTCAGCAGCAATTCGGCCACGCCGATCACCGACAGCAAGGTCGAGGCCTTGACGATTTCCGTGGAGGAATTGACCCATGTCGGCAGGATCTGGCGCAGCGCCTGCGGCAACAGCACGTAGCCCAGGGACTGGTAAAACGTCAGGCCGATGGCCTTGCCCGCTTCCAGTTGTCCACGGGGAATGGCTTGCAGCGCGCCGCGCACGATTTCCGAGACGTGGGAACCGCAGAACAGCGTGAGCCCGACGGCACCGGCCTGGAATGCGCTGATCTGCCAACCGAGCGCCGGCAGCATGTAGAAGCACGCCAACACCAGCACAAACACCGGCGTGCCACGGATCAGGTCGACATACAGGCGAAACGGCGCGCGCATCCAGAATTTGCCGTAGGTCAGGATCAACCCGGCGACGATACCGATCAGCGTGCCGAAAATAATCGCCAGTGCCGAGACATACACACTGGCCTGGAACCCCGCCCAGAGGGTGTCCCGGGCGATCCACAACTCATGCAACCAGCTGGGGGATTCGTACATGGAAACCTTCCTTAACGACGGATCGCCAGACGCTGTTCCAGGTAACGGAGCAGCATGGCAATGAGGTAACAGGCAGCCACGTAGAGCGCGGTCGTGACCAGCCAGGTTTCAATCACCCGGTAGCTTTCGACGTTGATCTTGCGGGCGTAATAAGTCAGCTCGGGCACCGCAATGGCAGCGGCCAGCGAGGTGTCCTTGAACAGCGAAATAAAGTTGTTCGACAGGGCTGGCAGCACGTTGCGCAACATCACCGGCACGGTGATATAGGCACGGATGCGCCATTCGCCCAGGCCGATGGCCAGGCCGGCTTCGCGCAAGCCCTTGGGAATATTCAACAGCCCGGCGCGGAACACTTCGGTCAGGTAAGCCCCGGCGTACAACGACAAGGTGATGATGAACGAGGGGATCTTGTCCAGGCGGATGCCCAGGCTGGGCAGCGCGAAGTAGATCAACAGGATCAGCACCAGGATCGGCGTATTGCGGATCACCGTCACATACACCGAGGCGAGCACACGCAAGACCTTGTGTTTGGACAGCATGGCAAATGCCATCAACAGGCCGATCACGCAACCGATGGCGATCGACAGCAGCGCCAGCTCGAGGCCCAGGCCGAGCCCCGCCAGCAAGCTGGGGAAGTCGCGCCACACGGCGGCAAAGTTCAACTGATAGTTCATGGTCGGCAGTACCTGAATGGGGCGCCGTCAGCGACGCCCCAGCGTTTACGAATTACTTGAACTCAACCGGGAAGCCGATCGCCGGTTCCGGCAGATCCACACCGAACCATTGCTTGAACGAGGCCTTGTAGGTCGGGAACTCCACGCCGGTCATGGCTTCATGCAGCGCGGTGTTGACGAAGTTCAGCCAGTCCTGGTCGCCACGCTTGACGGCGCACGCGTAGGTTTGCGGGCTCCAGGCGTAGGTCGGGCTGCGGTAGCGGCCGGGGTTCTGCACCATCAGGTATTTGACCGAGGACTGGTCGGTGGCGGCGGCATCGGCGCGGCCGGAGTTCACCGCCTGGTACATCAGGTCGACGCTGTCGTACTGGTCGACCTTGGCCTTGGGCAGTGCCTGGTGCACCAGTTCCTCGGCGTAGACGTTCTGCAGCACGGCGACGGTGACGCCATCACCGGCGGCCTGCAGGTCTTCGATTTCCTTGTATTTGCTGTTGTTCGGCAGCAGCAGGCCCACGCCCTCACGGTAGTAAGGCAGGGTGAACGCCACTTGCTGCGCACGGCTGGCGGTGACGGTGATGAACTGGCAACTCATGTCGACCTTGTCGGTCAGCAGGTTGGGAATCCGTGCGTCGGACGACTGCACCACAAACTCGACCTTGCTCGGGTCGTTGAACAGACCCTTGGCCACAATGCGGCCGATATCGATATCAAACCCCTGCAACTTGCCATCCGCTCCCTGGAAGTGCCACGGCGCATTGGTACTGCCTGTACCCACGATCAGGTGCCCACGCTTGAGCACATCATCGAGCTTGCTGTCCGCCGCCTGCACTACGCTGGCGAGGGAAGCCGATGCGGCGAAGAGAAAAACACACGCTTTAAACACGGAAGGTCGGTGATGCATGACAAGCACTCCAGGAGTTGTGTATTCCGCTATACCGGAACTTAGTATGTAACAACGGAATAGACAGCAGAAAGTGTGCCACACGCAGTAACAGAAAAATATGACAGGACTAAATTGCTTATAAATCAGCTAGATGAACACTCGCGATTCAACAGGCGTTGCGCCACCACCTGAAATCATTTTGCTACCCAAGGCCCCAGACGCCGGTGACAGCCACCGGCCCGTGCGCCACAACGGTGTTACCCCGCACCATCACGGTGCGCGGCAGGCATGGAAAAATCGCGGCGCTCGGCTAGCCTTGATGCAATGCCTACACGCCCCCCTGCAGGAGCCGGCTTGCTGGCGAAAATCGTCAACGCTGACGCCGGCGCCGACAGATGGGCGCCATTTGGTTGAGAGGGTCTATGTCGATAAAAGTCTGTCTTGTCGCCGGCTTGCTGACGTTGCTGGTGGCTGGCAACGCTGCGGCCAGTAACGACCGCCGTGAATGCAAGGAAGAACTGCGCAAGCTCAACGATGCCTTGAGCACCAACTACACCAGCCAGAATCATCATGGTTACCGCCAGGCGAAAGCCTCGCGGGACAACCTGGAATACAAGAAATGCGCGAGCCAGGCCCGCAAGGCGCGCGAGCGGGTGGAGCGCGACGATGACCTGTGAAGGTTGACAGTAGACGCAGGTGATATCCCGGCTTAGCGTTGGCAACACACCCACGCGGCCTGAAGGGAGATGACCATGGGAGTGGCCACGCAAGAAATTTCCAATGCGCAGGAGTTTACCAGGGTACTTAACACACCACGCCCGGTGTTCATTCTGTTTGTTAGCGAACACTGCGCTGCCTGTGCGACTGCAGGGCCGCTATTTGCCAGGACGGCCGGCAGGCATCCCTGGATCGTCAGCCTGATACTCGATTGCGCGCACACGCCGAGGCACCCTGATGTGACGGGCACCCCGACATTACTGATCTACCTGAACGGAACCCTGGTAGACAAACTCAAAGGTTTCGGCCCTGAAGAAGACCAAGTGCAGTGTGTGCAGGCCTTGTTCAGCCGCTATGACCGCAGCCTGGGTGCAAAAGCACCTGCGTCACCCGGCGCTCCTCCACTGCGGCTACCGTCAGACGCCAGCCCTCATGCTCCAGGCTATCGCCCACCACCGGCAGGCGGTCGAGTAGGCTCATCACTAAACCCGCCAGGGTTTGATAATCCTCGGTTGCGGCAGCCTTGAAACCGGTACGCTGACGCACCAGGTTCAGGTTCAAGGCGCCATTGGCACGGTAGCCACCCGCTTCCTCGACAATGTCCGGGCCCTCGACTTCACTGGCGTCCGGCAACTCACCGGCGATGGATTCAAGGATGTCGGTCATGCTCAGCACCCCCAAGAAGTCGCCGAATTCGTTGATCACGAAGGCGATATGGGTCGACTCCTGACGCATCTGCTCCAGCGCGTTGAGAATCGAAAAACTCTCGAGCAAGTTGATCGCGCGGCGCGCCAGGTGCTCCAGGTTCGGCTCGTTGCCGGCCAGGTATTCCTTGAGCAACTCCTTCTTGTGCACAAAGCCCAAAGGCTCATCGACATCGCCGTTGCGGATCAACGGCAACCGCGAGTAAGACGAATGCATCAGTTTCAGGCGGATAGTCTCGGGATCGTCCGCCAGGTCAATACAGTCGACCTTGGCCCGCGGCGTCATCAGTGTGCGAATCGGCCGCTCGGCCAGTTGCAGCACACCGCTGATCATCACGCGCTCACGCCGATCGAACAGCGGGCCCTGTGCAGCATCCGACTCGCCCAGCAGGTCGGCAACCTCTTCACCCACCTCCTCCACCGCCAGGCTGCGACCGCCGAGCAAGCGCATCACCGCATGCGCGGTACGCTCACGCACCGGCAGCACACCTTGTGCAGACTTCTTGCGACGCGCGCGGGCAATCTGGTTGAACACCTCGATCAGGATCGAGAAACCAATCGCTGCGTACAGATAGCCTTTCGGGATGTGGAAGCCCAGGCCTTCGGCGGTCAGCGCGAAGCCGATCATCATCAAAAAGCCCAGGCACAGCATGATCACCGTCGGGTGCGCGTTGACGAATCGCGTCAGCGGCTTGCTCGCCACGATCATCAGGCCGATGGACACGATCACCGCGATCATCATGACCGCCAGCTCATCCACCATGCCCACGGCGGTAATCACCGCGTCGAGGGAGAACACCGCGTCAAGCACCACGATCTGCGCCACGATCGGCCAGAACATCGCATAAGCCACGTTGCCGGAGCGCTGTGCCACATGCCCTTCGAGGCGTTCGTGCAATTCCATGGTGGCCTTGAACAACAGGAACACACCGCCAAACAGCATGATCAGGTCACGCCCCGAGAAGCTCTTGTCGAACACCTCGAACAACGGCTGGGTCAGGGTGACCAGCCAGGAAATACTTGCCAGCAAGCCCAGGCGCATCAGCAGCGCCAGCGACAAACCGATCAAGCGCGCACGGTCGCGCTGCTCCGGTGGCAGTTTGTCCGCCAGGATCGCGATAAACACCAGGTTGTCGATACCCAGCACCAGTTCCAGCACAATCAAGGTCAACAGGCCGAGCCAGGCCGTTGGATCCGCTAACCATTCCATTTATAGAGTCTCTTTACAGGTTTCAGAATGCCGGGCACGGCAAGGCGCGATCAGTGGATGACCGGGACAAGGTTAGCAAGCGGAATACAGGGTGCTTCAGCGGGAACAGCAACAGCGGATGTCTTGGGGAAAGACGACTGGGAGGCTCCGAGAGGGTGTTCATGCAAGTCCTGAAATGACAAAAGGACTTGAATCCTACAGCCGAAATACAAATTTCCTACAACGCAAAACTATTACAAGATCTGTACACCAAGCCAACACAAAACCCATTTAGCAGCGGGCTTGCTGGCGAGTGCGGTGTGTCAGTCAACACATGAATTAACTGAATCACCGCCTTCGCGAGCAAGCCCGCTCCCACATTTTGCCCTGCATCGCGTCAGCTTTTACGGGTAGCATCATCCAGCGCCAAAATCGTATGCGCATTGGTCACCGTCGTCGCCAGCGTATTAATCACCCCCGACCGCAACGCCCCCAGCGTCGCCGCCGCCTTGGTGTTCTCGCTGGCAATCGCCACCACGTCTGGAATCCGAAACAGCTCCTGCACCGTCAACCCGATCACCCGCCCCTGAATCGCGTTGACCGCCGGCTGGCCGTGAATATCAATAAAGTCGTAACCCATCATGTCGCCCACAGTGCCGGACAACCGCGCCTGGGCAATTTCCTGGGGCGAGAACCAGCCCATGCGCACCATGTTGCTGTTCTCGCTCATGTCGCCAATACCGATCAAGGCGATATCGGCACGCCGCGCCCGGTCGAGGGTCGAGCGCACCGTGTCGTTATTGATCAACACCCCGCGCAGCTCCGGGTTGGCCACCAGGGCTGGGGCGTACAGGCTTTCGCTTTCACCGCCAAACCGCAGCGCCAGGCGCCGGCAGATATGGTCGGGGTTCATGTATTCGCCCGCCTTGAGCGAACCGCCGATCGCACAGACAAACGTGCAGTTGCGCGTCACCGGCAGGAACACGTTATCGGCCACCGCACCGACGTTGCGCCCCATGCCCACGGCGACAATCATGCCGTCGCTGAGCGTCTTGTTCAGGTAGTTGGCGACCAGGCTGGCGACGGCCGAGCGCTGGGTGTCGGGCTCACTGTGATCGACGGCGATCAACGCGCGATCCAGCTTGAAGCGCTTGACCAGGGCCTGCTCCAGCTCGTTGTTCATGGCCGGATGCTGCAACACGCGCACCTCGACAATGCCCTCATCGCGTGCACGCTTGAGCAGGCGACTGACCTTTGCGCGTGACAGGTCGAAGCGCTTGGCGATGGCTTCCTGAGTGACGTTCTCAAGGTAATAGAGCATCGCCACTTCGGTCATCTGATCGATATCGCTGGCGATGCGCTGGGTACTGTCACTCATGGGGACGGGCTTCCGTTTCGGCGTCAAAGGCGCATTCTCCCGACTCTTGCCCCGTTTAGTCCACTACTGATGCCCATCGCGCTCGATTGCATTGATGCGCTCGACCTTGGCCCCGGAACGCGCCGCTTCGAACTCCGACTCCAGGAACGATTTGACGATGCTCTTGGCCAGCTCGGCGCCGATTACACGCGCACCGATGGACAGGATCTGCGCATCGTTGCTCTTGCGTGCACGCTCCGCCGAATAGGTGTCATGGGCCTGGGCCGCGCGGATGCCCAGCACCTTGTTGGCCGAAATGGCCATGCCGATCCCGGTGCCGCACACCAGCACGCCCAGCCGCTGCTGCCCGGCATTGATCGCCGTGGCCACGGCCAGGGCGATGTCCGGATAAAGCACGGGCGCAGTGGAATGGGTGCCGAAGTCGGTCACCGGATAGCCCAGCGCCTCGATATGGCGCTTCAACAGCTCTTTGAGCTCAAAACCTGCTTCATCGCATCCGATAGCCACCGGGAAAGGTGTGTTCATGGCGTCTGGCTCCGCTGCCGTGATCGTATTTATGACTGATCAAATGATCATTCAGTGAAATTCCGCTCAGACATTTCGCGGTCATCCAACCCTCTATGTCAAGCATGATTTAACTGACCCTGCAGTCAAAGGCGTCAAAAACGGCCTTATAGACCGCCAAGATGAGAATCATCGCTTTTACATGAAAGAGATTGACTGATCAGAATTTCATTTGATACACATATGATCACAGCGAAACATGACTGTGCGACCTAATAAGAATTCACAGCACGAGGACACGCCGATGGCCACGCCATTACTGCTCCAGGCTGAACACGTCGCCAAGGCTTACGCCGGGGTCCCTGCCCTGCGTGACGGGCGCCTCTCTCTGCGGGCCGGCAGCGTCCACGCCCTGTGCGGCGGCAATGGCGCAGGCAAATCGACATTCCTGAGCATCTTGATGGGCATCACCCAGCGTGATGCCGGCAGCATTCTGCTCAACGGCACGCCGGTGCAGTTCAACCGCCCGAGTGAAGCGCTGGCGGCGGGGATCGCGATGATCACCCAGGAGCTGGAACCCATCCCCTACATGACCGTCGCCGAAAACATCTGGCTGGGCCGTGAACCGCGCCGCGCCGGTTGCATCGTCGACAACAAGACCCTGAACCGCCGCACCCGCGAGCTGCTCGACAGCCTGGAGTTCGAGGTCGACGCCACCAGCCCCATGCACCGCCTGAGCGTCGCGCAGATCCAACTGGTGGAAATCGCCAAGGCCTTCAGCCATGACTGCCAGGTGATGATCATGGATGAACCCACTTCGGCCATCGGCGAACGCGAGGCAGAGACCCTGTTCAAGGCCATCCGCCGCCTGACTGCCCGGGGCGCCGGCATCGTGTATGTGTCGCACCGCCTGAGCGAACTGGCGCAGATCGCCGATGACTACAGCATCTTTCGCGACGGCGCTTTTGTCGAAAGCGGGCGCATGGCCGATATCGACCGCAACCACCTCGTGCGCGGCATCGTCGGCCAGGAACTGACCCGCATCGACCACAAGGTCGGCCGCGAATGCGCCGCCGACACCTGCCTGCAAGTCGACAACCTGAGCCGCGCCGGTGAATTCCACGACATCAGCCTGCAACTGCGCCAGGGTGAAATCCTCGGCATCTACGGCTTGATGGGTTCGGGGCGCAGCGAGTTCCTCAACTGCGTCTACGGCCTCACCGTCGCAGATTCCGGCAGCGTGACCCTGCAAGGCAAGCCCATGCCCATCGGGCTGCCCAAGGCGACCATCAGTGCCGGCATGTCGCTGGTCACCGAAGACCGCAAGGACAGCGGCCTGGTGCTCACCGGCAGCATTCTTTCCAACATTGCCCTGTCGGCCTACAAGCGCCTGTCGAGCTGGTCGCTGATCAATGCGCGCAAGGAAACCCAACTGGCCCAGGAGATGGTCAAGCGCCTGCAGATCAAGACCACTTCCCTGGAATTGCCGGTGGCGTCCATGAGCGGTGGCAACCAACAGAAAGTGGTACTTGCCAAATGCCTGTCCACCGAGCCGGTGTGCCTGCTGTGTGACGAACCGACCCGTGGGATCGACGAGGGCGCCAAGCAGGAGATCTACCACCTGCTCGACCAGTTCGTACGCGCCGGTGGCGCGGCCATCGTGGTGTCGTCGGAAGCGCCGGAGCTGCTGCATCTGAGTGATCGCATCGCCGTATTCAAGGGCGGCCGGCTGGTGACCATCAGCACCGACACCGCCCTTTCCCAGGAAGCCTTGTTGAGTCTTGCCTCATGAATGCCAAAACCCTGTCCACACCCGCCGCCGCACCTATTGCCACACCCCGCAATCGCCTGCGCCTGTCCCTCGACCGTTTCGGCCTGCCGCTGGTATTCATCCTGCTGTGCGTGGTGATGGCGTTCTCCAGCGAGTACTTCATGACCTGGCGCAACTGGATGGACATCCTGCGCCAGACCTCCATCAACGGCATCCTCGCGGTGGGCATGACCTACGTGATCCTGACCAAGGGCATCGATTTGTCGGTGGGCTCCATCCTGGCCTTTGCCGGACTGTGCAGCGCCATGGTCGCCACCCAGGGTTATGGCCTGCTCGCGGCGGTCAGCGCCGGGATGTTTGCCGGGGCGATGCTCGGCGTGGTGAACGGTTTCATGGTCGCCAACCTGTCGATCCCGCCGTTCGTGGCCACCCTGGGCATGCTCAGCATTGCGCGGGGCATGACCTTCATCCTCAACGATGGCAGCCCGATCACCGACCTGCCCGACGCCTACCTGGCGCTGGGCATCGGCAAGATCGGTCCGATCGGCGTGCCGATCATCATCTTCGCCGTGGTCGCGCTGATCTTCTGGATGGTGCTGCGCTACACCACCTACGGCCGCTATGTGTACGCGGTGGGCGGCAATGAAAAGAGCGCACGCACCTCAGGCATCGGCGTGCGCAAGGTGATGTTTTCGGTTTACGTGGTCTCGGGCCTGCTCGCCGGACTGGCTGGCGTGGTGCTGTCGGCCCGCACCACCTCTGCCCTGCCCCAGGCTGGGGTTTCCTACGAACTGGACGCGATTGCCGCCGTGGTGATCGGCGGTACGAGCTTGTCGGGGGGCACCGGCAGCATTGTCGGCACGCTGTTCGGCGCACTGTTGATCGGCGTGATCAACAACGGGCTGAACCTGCTCGGCGTGTCCTCTTATTACCAGCAGGTCGCCAAGGGCCTGATCATCGTGTTCGCAGTACTGATCGACGTGTGGCGCAAGAAAAAACGCTAGAGAACGACCCACAACAATAACCGGAGTTCTACTCATGAAACTTGGTACCACCTTGGCCGCCACAGCGGCTTTCTCCCTGCTCTCCTGCAGTATCGCCATGGCTGCCGACGGCAAGACTTACAAAATCGGTGCCGCCGTCTACGGCCTCAAGGGCCAGTTCATGCAGAACTGGGTACGCGAGCTGAAAGAACACCCGGCGGTCAAGGACGGCACCGTGCAACTGACGGTGTTCGACGGCAACTATGACGCCCTGACCCAGAACAACCAGATCGAAAACATGGTGACCCAGCACTACGACGCCATTCTGTTCGTGCCCATCGACACCAAGGCCGGCGTCGGCACCGTGAAGCAAGCCATGAGCAACGACGTGGTGGTCATCGCCTCGAATACGAAAGTAGCCGATGCGGCTGTGCCGTACGTGGGTAACGACGATGTGGAAGGCGGCCGCCTGCAGGCCCAGGCCATGGTCGACAAGCTCAATGGCAAAGGCAACGTGGTGATCATCCAGGGCCCGATCGGCCAGTCGGCGCAAATCGACCGGGAAAAAGGCGAGCTGGAAGTGCTGGGCAAGCACCCGGACATCAAGATCATCGAGAAAAAGACCGCCAACTGGGACCGTGCGCAGGCGCTGACCCTGACCGAAGACTGGCTGAACGCGCACCCCAAAGGCATCAACGGCGTGATCGCGCAAAACGACGACATGGCCCTCGGCGCCGTACAGGCGCTGAAGTCTCACGGGCTGACGTCCAAAGACGTGCCGGTGACCTCCATCGACGGCATGCCGGACGCGATCCAGGCCGCGAAAAAAGACGAAGTCACCACCTTCCTGCAGGACGCCCAAGCCCAATCCCAAGGCGCACTGGACGTGGCGTTGCGCGCACTGGCCGGCAAGGACTACAAGCCGCAATCGGTGATCTGGGAGCGTTACGCCAAGGACGTGAAATGGGCTGACGGCACCGCCAAGAACTACATCCT
>JACCPG010003492.1:0-25791 GCA_016069955.1 Drepana arcuata
TATCTTAACAAGAAATATCGGTTGCAGATGGTTTAAGCATAGTTCTCTCACGACTTTAAAACCTATGCAGTATTGTATGCCATGGAACATCCTTCTTTCGCATTACATGCGTAATTGGAATAACCTATGTGTCATAGACACTATCCTCGCAAAGCTCTACCGCTTAATGTTACACAAATTCCATTATGATTAAATATGAGACATATACTTTTACGACATTAAAATATGTAATTAATATATATCTGCTACTTATGACAAACACTTCAAGGGCGTACTAAAATGGATCAATATTAAAAAATATACTACCTATATACATAACATAGACATGAAGAAATCCTCATGTTATATATGAATAGTATAGGCACCGCACACCTACGACTGTATACTATTATGGCCGGCGAAGGTGTACCAGTACTATATTAATTGGACTGCTATTGGTGCCAAATTTATTGGGCCTCTGTTTTCTTTATCGCATTTTGCCAACAAAAGTATAAACTTGTAAGTTTATCATCCTTCATGGTAACGCAAAACCCACCATCATCAAAACAGGTTAGTTTGTGCGGTAAAATTTCCGCGAACACAGAGTAATGGGTTATAAGAACCTCCAGTTAAGAAACAACATTAACATGATTCGTAATAAGAGGTTCAATTACAAATGGTTCTCTGTAAATATATATCTTACCTTCCTCTCTTCTCGCAACTCTTTGGCGAGTAGGTGCAATTCTCTAACTACATTTGACTGCAAATTCTCGGCAACCACTTCCCGCTGACCAGCAAAATCGCCCAGCTCTTGGAGTAGCTGCTTAAATGATTTACATGGCGAGTACCTGAAATTGTAGATAAATTATTTATTTATTCTGCCACCCTCGCAATGCAAACTTCACGAAGCCTGTTTCCAAGAAATTACGGCATAAAGCCTTCACCGACCACTTCATTAGTCGCTTTAACACTCGAGCACTTGACTTTCGACAAGTTTTGTGTGCTGTGTGCTGTTATCGCTGATTTATATTCTGTTGATGACGGGGCGCTGGCAAATTGATTTAATGGGTAGGTGTTAAATTAAATTTCTTGGGTAATTTTAATAATACGTATTGGTGTCTCACAAATATCCACCACCAACAGAAATGGACTAGTTCCATTATCCATTACATAATAGTTCCATAGACTACCTACAATCACTAGCACTTACGGCCGTTAAATATAGTAGATGTCAAGATGTTAAATATCATTATAAATCCTTGACCGTATATGGCGATGAATTTAAGGAAATATATTCTAATTCAAACAAGTTTCAATGTATGATATGATGCATCCTCGCGGACTTTCGCATTTATAATATTAGTAGGAAATCCTTAGCTGATTCCTGCTACGTGGACAGGTCTCCAATATTGTTTAAGGCCGTGTGGTTCAATGCCATTTGTGATCAAGAGTCACGAGCAGCTTTCCTACCCAAGTTCAATCCCCCTTACGTTACCCTATCGTATAGCTACACAGATAGTATAGATGAAATGACCCGATTATCCTGTTTTTTTCCGAAAATGCATTCAATAAAAGGTACTCACTGGTATTCATCTTCTTCTTTTCTTTTTGGTTGATAATTTTTGACGAGCCTCCTGTAAAAATAATTGAGTTGTATTTATTTTGATTCATATACAAATACAAATTCCATTATCTAACCTTAAATCGTTAAGTTTCTACTATGCATTATAAATCAATGTTCTAATAAACGATTTGTTTAATTTACTAGTCATTATTTAAGCATTTCTCAAAATTACATCAAATCGATTTCGAAAATTCCATAACAAAAATAAATGAGAATTTAACCAACTGTCATAACTAAATACGCAAACAGGTTTCCAACGATTCATTCAAAACTTTCATATTTAGTTTATATGTATGTCTGGGAAACTCTCAGCTTAGCGCATATCTCAAACATTCAAATTTATGTTTTAAACGTTTGTCATACTTTTAAATGATGTCAGTGAGAAGCTTTCGGCTACAATTATGTGTGTATGACGATGAAGACACGTGCCGATTGATCAAAATCGAATCGAACATTACCATCACAAAGTTGGCAGACGTGTAAAAACTTCAAACATTGGCAAAGTTGTACAAATGTAAAAGATCAAGAGTCTGTTGCTAGGGTTTAGAATACGCGAATACTCAATCGAATATAAACCAAATGAGTTAAGTGTGGAGGAGGTTTTTTTCCGAATAAGTTTTTATATATACCTGAGCTTTCCTGCATATTCCAGTTCTATCGCGCATCTCTCCTTAACGAAGTTTCCATATTTGTCTAAAAATTCAATTCCTTTATGTGTATGGGCGGCTAGGTTATCATATTGATCCTGGGGACAAAGAAATAAACAATAACGTTAACAACGAATGACTAATTGTAACAAAACATTCAACTATATAATAATAGCATGTAGTTAGAACGTTTATAACAAAAACAAGAGGAAACGAGTGGCGAACCGGCGATACGAGGTCATCTCAGCGGGAAACGGTTGGAGTAATACCCGATAACTACTACTAAACATACGGTTAGCTCTTCTGGCCAGTAATTATTATTTATTTACTTAGACATACTCCCTTTGAATGATAGCGCTTAGCAACTTAATATAATCTACTAACGAATTGTTCTAATAACAAAAGAACGTTACGCGTTTGTTTGAATTTAAATTAACGAGTTTCATATGTACCAAAATAAATAGCTGTTGTCTGATTGGCCACCAGGTTTAGACTTTCGCATCACCGACCAACTGAAGAGAACGTCAGATATTTGTTTTAAAAGACAGCTGCTAAATTACCGATAGATAAGTAAGATAATAATAGTTAAGTACCTAAATCAATACGGTTAACCAATTATGTTTCCCATTCCCACGTGGTAAAACGGAAAGAAATGAATAAAATTGCTTATTATATTCGCACGCGATGATGCGTCCATGACTCGCCCTTGACTAAAAGAAGAGGTGCAGAGTACAATGACATTGCCACCGACAGACCACTCCTTTATACAGCTCCCTCCACACATACCCAGGAATTAATTCGATCTCAAAAATGAATGATTTTAGGACGTACATACATACAGATCATCACGCCGAGTCCCTCACGGTATAGGCAATGAAAAACAAACTTGTCCACATTCATCAGTCTTTTCATACATGCTCACGTGTTTCGAACTTTGTAGACCTTATGATGTTCTCTAATCAAATATATAATAAATAAACAAAAAATATGACCAAAATATTTGGTTGTTGGAAAAACGAACGTTTCAAATTTCAAAACATGACAGTCATGTGTATATGAGCACTTAATAGCATTAATTGAATGCGTAGATCCACTCGCGCAGTGCAACAAACCATTCGTGGACACGCATCACATGAAATGTGAATGGAATATTTTTAGACGTGACCACACATCCCTAACGTCTAGATTTCAAATAGGAATACAAGTCTCCATTCAATTGTTTAGGACGCGAATGTTGGTTAGATAATACGGAGAGGAAGCTGAGCTTCTAAAGCGGCGTGGATTCTTTTTTTACACCACTAAGGTGGTAAATAAGCATTCCGCCGCTGCATGATAAACGGTTACCGCCGCCTATAGGCGCTTGCAACACCAGGGGTATCGCTTACGCGTGTCCGACCCTGCAGGAACCTATTTACACCCCTCCTAAGGCGCAACTGCCATGCTCTTTCGATAGATTCAAAGGAATTTTGCTACAGGACTTGAATTGTAAGTCAGCGTTCACCTAAGGAACATAACAATGAAAAATAGATAAATGATAACGGTGCCGAATGAATACTATTGTGAAATATGAATGCTATTGAACATACGTCAAGCCCAGGAGAGAATATACCGTTGCGATATTTAAACGGCTGTTCAGCTCAGCGGTTGAGCGTTTACCATAAAAATGCCATCTCATTACAACAATTAGAGTTATTGTAGCGATAGCAACAAATGCATAACCCAACTAAGACAATGTTGACTGTCCACTTAAAATTGTCTGATGTGAAGTATTGAAACGTTTTAATAGTCGATATCCAAAATTACAGTTAGATTGTACACTCATAAGTAATGGAGAAAGGCAAAAATACAATGGCAAGTGTGTAATGTATAATATTAATATTGTCATGGCCCGGTTCGTTAACCTGGCTCCAGCAGCTCCGCAAACCGCCAGTGACGGCGCTGGACGTGGGAGAACTGGATTTGTGACAGCCCGCACATTTACATGTCGGTTAATGTATACATACCACATTATCACGCTACTAAACTTTACGCAAAATTATTCTGGACATTTATTTAAACTGGGACTATAATAAACTCAACCTGTAGAACCGGTGAGCGTTTGAATCGAGTAGATAAAAAGTAAAACAAAACCCCTACATTGAACATAAATAATAGCTTTAGCTTTGGGTAAGCTGAATGAAGGTATTAAGAACGGTTCTCATGTAGTCTAACATAAAGGCGGTTGGGAGGCGGGCCCGGGCCGTGGAATGCGCACACGCAATGTTCCAATCATCATCAGTATGCGGATCACACCTCGTGCGGTTACCGACACGTGTACTAGCTCGCCGACTACCTTGTCTAATTATTACAATTCACATTCATATTTGACAATCGATACGTGACAAATTGTGCGCTAAATGCTGGCGACAACTTATATTGCTACCAATAATATGACATCGTGTTTGTTAACTAACTGGCTAGTTGGATCGATTATATTGGAAAATTGTCTGAGTGAGCAACACAAATATAGGCATCATTAATTTAATTAAGTACTACTTAAATGTATATATTATAGGTACCTGTAACTTGTTACGTGTATTACAAATACATCATTCGAAATGTTTATAAAATATGGCACCCTCGACAAAGGTATCTCCGCGGCATAGTGTTTGGAGTATTGAGTGATTCATTGTTTTGTGTCATATTTGGCGCCGGTGGTGGTGCAGGTGTGTCACTGAACCTGACAAGGTAATGCTGTATAAATATCCTCCATCGATAGTTTGCATTTGGCACTAGTCACACCTGTCTGTACACTGCGAAAACTTAACGCTTATATCTGCCTGAGTTTTACTAGTCAGTATCAGTATTTCAATTATCAGTGTACAATATATACTTAGGAAATGTGGTCCTAAAACCAAATTATAGTGATAGTTTTGAGTGAAACTAATTTCGCATAGGTACATATTTAGACGAAGTCATCAATTTACGTGACTTGACTGCTCCACAAGTAAGTCTTTGAGAGAGTTACGATGTTGTATAGAGCATTAACAATATATTGTTGGTACTCTCACCGAATGGCTGACACACTCGTAGTAAAAACAGCAACGATACATACAGCAAACAGGCAATATGTTGGTAAATTAATTACAATGCAAACGGCTATGGCAAGTGACCTTGCATTCTAGGTATCTGAACGTCTCACTTGAATGCCAATGTCACACACACCGCAGCGAGACTATCGTGTAACGCAGGTCGTGCAATTTGTGTCACCTTATCTCGAATGTCTTCCTATATAAATATTGGGAGAGATTTGCATTTGTCACGAGAACGTGTCCTTTCGTATACATTTTTCTCAATATTCATTTCCGGTTACACTTCTCTCAGAGTAATGTCATACCGGACAACTCATACCGGAACAAGACAAGCGATGAAAGCAAACGGATTGGCCGACTGATGAGTCACAGCAGAGGAACGCCTTGCCACGTCCTTTAGCTGATTATTATTACTCATCATTAGCTAATCAGAATACAATCCTGGTTGGTTATCTTGATAAGATTAAAGTAAAATTTGTTGACACTATCAATGACGTAATTACGTACGAGATATGAATATTTGGACCAGGGTGTCAAACTGTACGGCTAGGTGGGCCCCACGGTTTCAGCCGGGTAGTAAAATTGTAATATTATTGGTAGCTTTATTTTATTAACTCCCTATGTTTCAATTCAAATGTCATCCGTTCAGCCGTTATAGTATGATTGAGTAACAAACATCCTCACAAACAAATTTCACATTTATAGTAAAAAGAGTTAAAAAAATTGAGTAATAAGGTGTCTTTTGATCTCCAGAAACACTGGATCACTGGTTAAGTAAATCCAGAGTTCCTTTGGTAAAATAAATAGATATAAGTACATATGTATATGTTTACAATTCACGATGGTTGTTGGTGGGTGAGGCACGAGTGACAGCCACCTTAGGTATTCAATCGGCTCTCACTCGTGTTGACTTGCATAATACGATACACGGTAGGCGACATAATTTTATTTATCAATATTACGATAAACAGACTTAACCACTTTCGTTTGCACTTTCCAATACCGGTTCAATTTCTATACCCAGGCATTTCATTATATCGCATATAGGAGCTTGATATATGTATACCTACCTACTGCATGTCATAAGCCGTCACCTAATATATATCTACATATAATATATCCTTACGCCTTCCCACAAGGGTCTCCGAAAGGGGGGGGGGCAAAGATGTATAGGTAGTAACCACACACCCACTTTCCGCCAGAGATATTTTTTTAGGTGCTAATGTAATAGATGGCGAGTCCATCGCCGTTACTCAAGCACGACTATACCTACGCCTTTGAATTTCTTCTCAAACGTATGCAGGTTTCCTCTCGATGTTTTCCTTCAACATAAAGCTCGTGGTGTGACTAATCACTGTGTTCACTTAAATTCAAACTTACAATCTTTGTGTCGCAAGCAACTACTCGAACCACTCGGTTACCACGGCACATACATTTAAACTTTTAAACTTCCTATTCAAAAATATGTTTGTTCTCTGGGTGTTTTACACATCAAAATAGTATTTTTTACTATCAACGCTGCTGAACAACTACTGAAGTAGTAAGTTTAAAAAAAAACAACATTTTACCAGCATTAGTATTTCATTAAGTATAAGTATTTTCGTAAGTATTTACAACTATACTATAAATAGTAGAAACGCTATTGTTTATTAACTTATTTGATATTCATTGCAATGCCATTCTGAAATAAATTCGTGAAGGCAGGCATGTTCTATTTGAAATCAATACTAAGGTGCACAAAACTGAGGAGGGGAACGTCAATAATCAGATTCGATTTCCTCTTTGCGTCGTTGTTTCACTTGTCCGATTCGAGTCGTGTTTGCCTCGAGGTCGAATTCTATATTGGTTAGGTGAGTCACGATTGGGAGTGACGTCACGGGGTGTCGGGGCGCGCACCCCTGCCCGTGTGATCCGTGACTCATGTCGGCCACGACCCTCGATAGTGTAAACGGCCAGACAGAGGCACGTACAGGCCCAATAAATAAGTTTGGCTTAAAATAAGACATTTTAGATTGCGAACGGTAAATGTCAACAAGGTAATAAAATGTAAGAATTATTAAAGCATAACGAAAAGTATTTATTGATCGGAGAGCAGGTGCGAAGTTTATCGTTTCATTTATTTCCATTAAACTCTTTAAGTAATGTTTACCGAATGAGCTTTAATTATTGAGCAAGACAAAAGTGGAACGCTTGCTGCCAAATAAGAGTCCGAAATAATATTCGATCGAAGGTTATTTTAATTGTATTTTATTGTTACAATATAAAAAAAACACAAATACTTTCTTTTTATGTGCACTTTCAATAGTTACATCAATGCAATGCAAGACACGTCTAACAATGGCTGTGGACGTAACAATTCTACTTTCATCTTCACTGACAAAATATAAATGAACTTGTCCAGAAATATGTTAATGTAATGTATGTGGCGACACTGTCGAACCTTCAAACGACCAACAAAACAATTGTTAAAAACGATTTGTTTTTAACACGAGGCACGCATTATTACAGCTATCAGTCATTATGTAACCGTAGATTTATAGCCTTTGTAGACAAGTAACCTGCAAAGTTGAGATTGCAAATGAAACCAACGAGTTTTTCTGAATTTGGAATCATTTGGAAAACACTGAAAGTACAATTTAGAAAATAAGACGTATATGAAGTTGTAAATGGACCGCGACGGCCCCGCCTACAATCACGTTATCACTTATCTTAACCAAAATTTGAGGGCTATTACTCGCCTGTTTACCTTTTCAATGAGTATATGTACATATATATTTAGCGCCTTTCACACATAAGTATCTACTTTAAAGAATGAAGTACACGATGACGGTACGGTATAGGCAAAAAATGTTGTTGGCAAAGGAAGTATGTACTTGAATACACTCTCCAGTCACGTCTGCGCTGAGTATTTCTTGTGAAGAGTAAAATAACAACGAAAAAATATTTCAATTGTTTTTGTTGTTCACAACAAACATAGCAAAACGTGCATAGCTTAAAGGAAATTGGTAAAAACACCCAAGACTTATTACCGAATGGTAATAAAATATAAGATAAAAGCAATAGAATTCTAAATACAATTCGGTAGGCACGTACCTACTGTTTTACTGAAATAAAGTCAGCCAGTGTTTCAGTAATTCTTTACACAATTAGTATACTATTTCGAAGGTGCTGTTCCTTTTATACTATAATCTTACATAATAATTTAAGGGCATTTATTTGTAACTTCAACTTTAATAGCTGTGCATTGAGATAACGTTACTATATGTCTGTTCTAAATCTCGTATTAGGTATATTTAACACAATAAACCCAGATACACAATCATAGATCGTTCCACATTTAGGTACATTTAATATTCATAATAAATGCCATTCCTTTATTATTTTATTATTCACCGCAATACCTAAATCCTTAATCCAGGGACCCAACTTCAATAAGTAAAAGTGGTGGAAAGTCGCTCTCGCTGTAGTAGAAAGTAATGTGAGGACAGCCCTCATTAACGTCAATGATGCGGTGTTAAAAAAATAAGTGACGTTATAAAAGACTTGGGTAAATAAGACCAGACAGACAATACGAAACCATATTATGACGATTAAAGTTTTTACGAAATATAAAGAGGCAACGCAATACTCAGCACATTATGTATATTGTCGAATCGTGCCTACTACACGGACACGGCCTTCATAAACTCTACTTGTGAAAGTCGCATTACAATTCGACCTATACTTAATAATCAATATCGCGAGTTCCATTATTGCAGTGATTTCATTCATAAAATATAGTTTTTACGAGCCACAAATCGTAAATCTTACGATTGTGCACCCACGTCGCGTCTAAGTGAGTTTCAAACAACATCAGAAGTAAATATATGACTTGTATCAGGCATATACTGTAATGAAAAATGGTGTTTATGATATAGTTATTCGTTTCACTGGTGAATGGAATGTCTTAAAAATGCCAGCATTAACAAATCCAATTTGCAGAGGTTAGGTAACGTACCTATCATGCCGCATTTTAATTGATCGTGATTCACTAATTTAATAAATTAAATAATTCCCTCGTTCATGAAAGTATAAAAAGATTTTTACTGATTGAAAAACGCGTGAGGTACGAAACGCCCCAGGTGTTTCAATGGTCCCTAGAGGCGGTGACCGCCTACCATCAGGCGGGCCACATACTCGTTTGCCAACTTAGAGGAAAAAAACTGATAATAAAGTAATAAAGACAATGCAGGTACGTGGGAAGACCGACGAAGACAGCCGCGGGCGCATTGTACCAGGTCTGGATACTAAAAAAACTTTTTGTTGTTGCATTCATTGTAGAAACACAAAGGGCTCGGTTTCCTGTATACCTACGTACCGACTCAAGCTACATACTTTATAACAGACTGCGGGTTATATTTTACGATGTGAACATATGAAATAAGGAATTCTGGATAAAATATGCATGAACTACGAAGGTCGGCTAAATTTTGTAGCGAGAGCGGTCGGCCCCTCAAAAGCAGGAGTAACAGTGATTAGTTAGTTTAGTAGCCCCATCTCTGAGAGTAATTTATTTACTAGGAGTCGCTCAAGGGAGCATTTTCTCCTCTGGATTCTAAGTTAAGGTCTTCATATATAAATATTACTTACTACAACCGGGGGCGCGCCACCAGTCCTGCAAATAAATAGTTATAGCGGCATTGGATATAATTAAAGCTTTGATCTTTTCAAAAGTGTTACTTATTCCGTCAGTTACGTCACTCATTACTACACCACAGTTTCAAGATGTAGTTTGTTTGGAAAGGTCCCATGTTTATTTGAAATGCTCGTGAAAATACTAAGCAAACCGTATACACACGTCGCCATACGAAGTTAGTTATCGGCCATTCTTAGAATAATATACAATAGAGGCGCAGAATGTGGTTCAGCACGAGCCCAGAGCCATTGTTGAGACACGCGCGTTTCCGCTTTCTCGTGGAAAAATGCAAGCGCATTGTTGGAAAGTAAACGTATATGAGAATTTAACACGATTTCGAGAACATTGATCGTAAACAGTATTCTATATAGTGTCTGGACGTCTCTTAGGTATATCGTACTATATATTATATATAACAAATGAAGTAGCTACCTACCGTAGCCTAGATGTTTTGGAAATATACAAGTATCTAAGAGCTTCGAATGCCTTGCTTATAATAAACCTTGTAGACAAAGAGGGTTTAGCCCTGTAGTAGGGCGACATACAGGCGCCGGCTGCCCAGCCGTTCACAAGAGGCCACTGTTCTTGCCTGTCCAGTGTGAACAGTGCAATAACACTAACATATTTACCCGACGCCACGTCGTCAACCAACCAAGAATCCACTTCATATCAAACACGCCACACACCAGTTGTAAACTTAATCACCATTTCATTAAAAAGTAAATTGGCGGATTTTGCCAACTATTTAGTAAACAAAAAAATAGGCATCGGTAATTGGATTTAATCAACTTTTAGATTAATTTAATTTGATCAATTATGTAATTCTTACTTGCTTACAGTTTGATTCGAACGATATACGATACGAAAACCATTCTTTAACGTAGAAACTGGGAATATGCGAAGATTAATCTAAAATGAAAATGACAAAACACTCCCGGAATGGGAAATCTGTTGACTGACAGGCGCTCTTACACTCGCCACCAATATTCTCGATTGTCCAAATTCCAGAACCAATTTCGATTTGAATTAGGACGGTGAAAAGTATATTTATTTAAAGCGTTCAAACAAAATGTTCCGAGCGGCAGATGTGCATTATTTCACAGTAGAACGGACGCGGGAGTGGTCACGAGGGCTGACCACAACAGGTGGAATAGATAATGGGTTCGTGTCCGGCGAATTGCCTAGGCTCGAGCACGACTTTGACTGAAGGATTCTACATTCTCTTGACTTGCACATAAAATATATAATGTTGTGATTGCTTTCAAAAGCTAATATGAAAGTATCGCTGAACCATTTAATAAAACAATGGCATTTTTTAAGTACAAAAAGTCTGCATGTTTTAAAAAACAATGATATTTTAACTCAGGAAGAGTTAAAATATCATAAAAAATATATAGTGATCATAAAAAAATATTAAGTATTTTTATTTAATAAGTATTGAATGTGCAAACGATCTATAGTGTTTGAAATAAACACACTCAGAAGAACTAAATATGTGATTTGTTTTACATTGTCCAAATGGCCCCAATCTGACGTCAGCATTTGCCGAAAACGCGCGGTGTGTGCTATTTTTGATTTTAACGGCGCCAATATTTTGATGACTGGGCTGGCAGAAACGCTTGGTATTTCAAGTAGCTGCGCAATCAATGAACAATCAAAGTTTAAATTACACAGAACCGATGAAAACAAGGACGTATGTTTCATGTTTCTCCATAAGCGGCTGGATGGTGCGGCATATCAAAACAAAGAATAGCATTTTGCACTTAATAAACAATAGTTATGTTTATTTTTTTCCCTAACATACGAAAAATACCTCAAACAACTTGATTAAGTTATAGCAAATGGTTAATAACTTTAGATTCAGTGAAATTCTGCTGCTGCAAAAAGTTACCGCATCAAAACAGGTACAATTCTGAGACGATATGAACCAACCCGGAAGAATATCCAACAACACAGATCGGATGAGCAAGAGTGCATTAACCCAACGATGGACGCGGCTCACAATAATACAGACTAAATGTGTATCGACCAGGTTCCCTGCCACTGAAAGACGCGTTTGTAAACAAACCAATTTAAAAACAGTAAAAAGTTATTTAAGGCGTGTGGCGTTACATTTCTTAATTTTTGATTCGTTATTAATTTGAATCAATCATTCGTAACTAAGCAATAGATTTGGACTTTTCAGTTTTAACGTACTGTGACAAGTGTACTGTGTAGAAGGCGCTTATTCAAGTAATAATTTAAAGTCACGTCGAAGCGAAATATCGAGTCTGAAACAAATGAACACATGTAAACTCAAATTCTTCTGTATTCTAGGGCAACGAGGAAATCCTCTGCCTACCCCTTCGGGGACCCTTGCGGGAAGGCGTGAGGATATATTATTATTATTAAAATACATAATACAGACGATATAGCAAACGAGATTTCTCGGATCGAAATGGTATTTTTTTTAAATACGAATCCGAAACATTCCATTGGATATTTCAATTCCACCCCTGTGCTGGTGTTCGCTTGGCGACATATGGGATGAAGGGGATGGAGTGAGGTGCACGCTCATGTCGCACGCGACCTCAGTATTAATATCATCCAACGTAGGTACTGCAACGTTCTTTGTAAAAAGTACTTTTCCTTTGGAGAATCGCATTAGATCATGAGTTATTGCATTGTTCATATTATTAATCACCAGTCGTTACCGTCACTGACTACTTAAGTAAAATTTAAATAAGGCTTAACACAATTCCACGAAAGTAGTTATAAGTCATAATAATCCTACTGAACTAATACTTATTTAGGTCAGCGCAGTGATTTTTCCTCTTGTATTTCACGTCAGTACTCGTGTCCCCTTCATAACCCCTTAATCCAACTAGAATCATATAAACAAATTCTTTTCGACATGTATTTGAAGGGCTCTGGATAAATAAACAATATCCATAAAAAAGCCAGCGCTTCACACACAATTACAGTTATTGAACATATCAACAATTTTGAGCAATGATTCATAAGTGATGGCTGGATTGTTAAACTAAATCACGAGGGAATCGGTTCAATTGAAGCATTGAATCGTTTCGAATTCACAATATAACCACATCGGACGATACCTACTCACTCTTCCCACTCATTGGTACACTGGAATCACAAAAGCAAACGCAGCACTCGTATAAGTAATGGATGACGTATACAATCAGCCAACATGTTCATTGGTAAAGTAATACTACTACTACTAATAGTTACTTAAATATATCTTACTGCTCCAATGTCGAAAGGCAAGTCTCGCTAAAGAAACCATGTCGGTTAATTAATGGCGTATAACAAACGTCTTAAATTAATCGTTGGCTAGTATAACAAACCGCGTTTTTTGGTAAATTAAGTAATATTTCTCATCTGAGGCAGTTCCTTTCACAAATGAACCTTGAAACGTAATCCCGCTAAGCAGTTGCGCGTAGTCAACATATTATAAGCCCGTTACATCGGCACGGCTGAAGGCAAATTCTCACGCGGAACGTGCTCGCTCAAACCTTACGAAGAATTCTCATACCGGCTCTGACTACACATAAGATCATGATGTATCTCCCGCTCAAGAGATATTTATATAACGGAAAGGGAATCAACTTAAGGCTACTTCTACCGAACACACAGATAAACTAAATCTGTTGACCTATGACGGAGATATTAGCCCCTAGTTAAGACGACAAACTAAAAGCAGTCAAATTGACGATGTTCTTACGAGTCCTGTTAAAAAACATGGACAAATATGAACATGATATAAGTAGGTACATAGTACAAATTCATATTATTTTATAAATGGTGAAGAAAACTGAATTAACTGATGCGCGACTGTTGAAAACGCGTAGAGGGAGGTAGACCGCGACACATCACCCACTTGCTGGCGAGGACCGGCGCAGTGCTCATGCTCAGCCATCCGTGCCCGTGCGACTCTACAGAGCTACACTTTCGTTGCTCCACCATCAAACCATACGTATTATTAGTTTATACTATAATCGTACAGTAATCGTATTGGCATTATATGTGCTACAAAGAAATCGTAAATAAGTTATGTCATAGACATTCATATACATATCAAACTTCAGTGCTACTTACTGCAATTTTTTAAAGAAAATTCATATATTAATTTGCTCTGTAATTTAGAGAATTCCTAGCAAAACTAAAGCTCGAGGCAGGGTGCGGCACGACGAACCAACAGCTTTGTTTATTACAGTGGCAAAAAACAGTAATGAAGACTATTAAGTATCGCGACCTATATAGATAGAACGTGCGCGTTTCGCATGTTAGGTAAATACTGGCCGATGAACATTACTTAAATCAATACCTATAATTATGTATAATATGACTTACAAGTTTAAAATAATGTGTTTTAATGTTGTATGTCTAAAATACACACGCCCAGGTAGGTAGAAACTTGCAACTTCGTGATTTCATTGTAAAACAAATTAGTATTTATTTGAATAGGCGGAAATGAACATACTTGCAAAGTTGCAAGACACCAGCATTAGTTTGCCTTCGCTTATATCATATTTTGCTCGTAAATTGCCTTCTGTGCAATATATACGATACCCATACGAGCGATGTACTCAATTTGTCCATAACTTATAGTTTAATAATATCATCTACACGTCTTATTAACCTGATTTCTTCACCGGTGACTATGATAGCAACGTAATGGCGAGATTGTTAGCGTCTCAGCAGTACATTGCATCTTAAAATTTCATGAGAAAGGTATGTATGTATGGTTCCTCACGATATGCACCGTAAAGCTCGTACTAAAGTTCAGTAAAACCCATTATTTATGAACCTGCATTCTTGATTTCGTAATAGCTACTAAAACAACTCGGCTGTTGTCTCGGAGTCATAGATAAATAAGCATAACGTTAATAGGCTGTCCATTGAATATTGCATACCGATTATCGTACTGATCAAGCCAATGACATGTTTTCTAATCATATGTGCATTGCTGGCCTTCAAGTGCAAGGTAGTTATATTACTTATACTTCATATGCACACTACGGATAACTTAATCTCAAATATAATCGCACTAACTAAAACGAGCTCTTCTTGCTGAGCAACTATGCTAAACCGGTCGTCTATCTTTAATCTCTTCTTGCAACACCACCTCTGTACCGAGCATACTAAAGTATCATAACTGAAGTGTACTCTATTCTCGATCCAATCTCCACAAATAGATATCGAGGAAAATATTGAATAAACAACATTTTGATGTGTACGCTGATATCTTTATAAAAGATAAGTTTTATCTAATCGACCATACCATATATCAGAAACGTATTCTCACGATCGATTGAATATGATACTGACTGTACATGACTGAGCATCGTTGGACGTGTTTTATAAATTCAACATGTTTGTCGAACCGTAATTTAAACAATATAATTATAGCGCTTAAGGTGGGACTAAGTAAATGCAACGTGCAGCAATGTTTCACATTTGCAGTCATATCAAGACACAAGATGCATATTATCTGTGTATTAAAATAGAAGTCGTGCAGTAACAGGAAACCGAGTGCATTTATGTAACAAGAGTCGGAGGCAGACAGACTTGCCTTGGGCTCTAAGCCACAATCGATAATTGAAAAGTTGATAACACAGTCCAGATATAGTTGCGGTAGAAATTTCAAATAGTGTCAGAGCCATCCTTGCGAACTTATTGCATCATGTGACAAGTCGTGTTTGATCGAATCGTAGTCGGAAACAGCCTGGCCCAACGGAGCACTGTAAATGTTATCCTTATATTATTGTTCCTTCAGTCATGCGACTGACATAGAATATACATACATATATAACATTAATTTCAAGTCTTTCTAAGGTATTACACACCTCGACCACATGGTAGAGGTGTGTAATACCCACGAACCCACTGTTCGCTAGAAATATATTATGTAGTTTAGGTGCCAACGTGACAGATGGCGAGTCCATCACCGCCTTAAGGACAGTTAAGCATATGCCTTTTTTTCTCATGAATGCAGGCAATCTTTGTGTTGCAGGCGAACGACTAGGCCAACACGGTTCTAACACTGACATAGAAATCTCGTTAATTACTATAACCAAGTGAATCGTTACCTAGTGGTGAATTACGTGCATTGGCTTACGTAACAGTTACTCACCTGAAACCAAAACAAAAAGTAAATTAGCACATTTATGCAGATTCTAATTTGAGATGCGGAAAACTTTGTGAGCAATAACAAGGGTAAATAATAAATAATTTGCCAATTACGATGATACCACTTTTAGTTAAACAATGCAGTAATTTAAGTAGATATTGACACTGAAATTCAAATATGAATACAGATATAATCATGAACTGACACTGACTTTCAATTTAATATCCGATAAAGTAATTTTACAACATTCATTGTGAAGGATTAGTCATGATAGCATAGTACTGTACAAGTGAATAACCTCGAACTTGAGGAATGGAATAGGTAGTTGCCGTATGTAAACAGAAGCGCGCTGTACCAAATAAAATTCTTGTCGATGAAAGCCACGCTTCCGCGTCTGCGTTTAACTGGCGGACACGTGCCAAACGGAGAAATCCGGCGCCTTTTAAGGCACTTATACAAACCACGAATACCACGATACATTATACACATGCTTATATTCAACATATGCATGGATGAATACATTCAAAGTATTTGTATCTCTCTACAAAAACATATGTTACCGACACTATAACCACATTTTTTAATGTCCACTTTTCAAACTGCTGCTATCCAAAGGCCTGCCAATTCACGCACGTTTACGATCACTAAAACGTATAATACGTTATTTTATGGCTAATAATATATTGACCCGTTCTATGAACTGATCTTGATGTTTGATCTTGCTGGAGAATGCTATCTAGCCGGATGAGAATGTTAGAGACAAATTAATTAGGTACATTTAAAGAAAATATTCATACATAAGTTATATTTTGGATGGTCTATCTGAACCAATAAGTACTGAAGGAAAACATACATACATACATATCATCACGCCAAGTCCCTAACGGGGTAGGCAGAGAGTATAGAGCGCCAGTTCTCTCTAGACTTACATACCTCTTTCGTTTCGTCCACATTCATCTGTCTCTTCATACATGCTCGTCGGTTTCGAGTACTCTTAAGGAAAACAACAGTCTACAATCAGGCTGTAAGCTTATTCATTAAAAAAAACAACAGATTCACCTGAATGTATGCACATGACCACCGCAAAAGTAGCAAGTTGGAACTATGTACCTAGTAAGTATCTGTTTCAGGGAAGCAATACGATCTGTCTTATGAGATGACAGTCTTGCGGAGTCGCAAGATGAACCTTTAGATATGTACCAGTCATTATAATTAACCTACCTCGTTAGTTCACGTGTCGTGCTTCCTGTTTCAAGCTCAGTGCCTCACTACCTAACGGCTTACCCAGATCTACTTCTTTAATGCGGCGATTGCCGTAAAATTTATAGGTTAAAGCTCTCAATTCTCAACTTGTCATGCTATTTGAATTGCCTTGTATCAGACGATAACTATCGGTCAAGGCGACAACTCGCCATGAGTTAGGCTTTTGATAATTTCGCAAGTAATACTGACATTGACCTACGGAAATAATGCAACATTATTTCAGAAAGCTTTGTATTGTATGTTTGTGAAGGTGAACTAATAGACGTATTTAATATATAAGCTTTTCCCCACGGTTTCAAACGCGTCAAATGTCTACACTAATATTATAAAAGCTCGAGCCTTTGCTATGGATTTTTTTCTTGAATAGCCCATGTGTTAATCCAGCTTATAATCTTTGCCAAATTTCATCAAATTCCGTTATCCTGGAATGTTTGAGTAACAAACATTCATACATCCACACACTATAGTCGTTTCGATTACCTTCAATCGGCAACATAATTTAGTCCTTCATAAAACACTATACAATATAGCACATTGAGACAGGCGCCTACACAACGGTTGTAGTAAATAGCACATGTATGTGTGTATGTTAGTGCATTCAAGATTCGGAACAGCATTCATAAAGGTGAGCACACCGGATCGACCGTAATTGCACCATCGTATCGCCTTCTAATTGCTCGAGCGCCTCACATCTATTGAACGCTTTAACAGAACTAAATATTATTTTCCCAGCGTCTATATCAACTATTCGTATATTACTTAAGTGGTTTCACTTTTTCAACACAAACTTTGAAAACCTTGCCAACCCTAAGGGTAAGCAGTTTGAATATTCATCGTGGTAAAGAGAAATTCTCGCTTTTTCTAAAAAACTTACTTCGTTGGAAATATTTTTGGTACGATAGATCCATACATTGCTTGGACAACGGCTTTGAACTTCATTTCTGAGTTTAATTTGTGCGTAATATAATATAGTAACTATTCCTGTCTTATCTACTCAGAAAAAAAACATATAAAATGCCTTGGCGGTCTATATAAAAATTTCCATTGAGCGAGTAGCGCATGCTGCACTTACGACCACGGCTCTACGTCGTTATATTTGGATACACTTTCTCTTAATGCGCACATCTTAAGCATTTTTAACTTTCGCAATATAATATAATATATGTAAGTATATACCTATTTCATCTTCGCGCCATCCCATCAACAGGATTTTTATTTTAATTAATTATTAGGATTCCCTAATAAGTAGAGGTGCAAATACACATATTTAGATGCTAACGTGACAGATGTAGAGGGTCTCCATATGTAAAGGTGTATGTATACAAGTAATCGGAAATGAGTTATGTTGTAGACTAACCCTTACTTAAGTAAGCCAGAGTAGGTATATACATATGTACTTACAAAGTACATACATACTTACTAAAAACTAAATCATAGAAGTCGTTAGCGAATATAAGTTGAGTAAATAATATTTTTCTGAGTTACTCCATCGAGTCCAATCGTTTACGATGAAAATGACCAATTCAAAGGAAGGATATGTGCATGAACATATTCAATAACCCCTCAGTCAACTCAAAAATAACACAATTTGCAAGATGGTTAAAACAACTGTCGCGCTGCGAAAGCTACTTCGAGTTTGAAACTTTGTTGTTATGGCAATAGAATATAATTTTGTGCGGTCAGAAGAGTTAGTGATTATTTGGCGCGATCCTGCGTATTCTGGTCGAACCGGTTCCACGCCTGCCTCGGGGACTGGACCTGCTGCCACAAGCCAATTGCGTCTCACACAACTTTATCGCAAATATCTTATGGTGAATATACACACGAGATAATACCAAGACACCTCCAAATTTAAGGCCACTTGGGTACTGGCGATATTTTTTACATGTTTGAAGAATACAGAAGTACATACACGATATCTATACCAAGTTTGTTATATAGCAGAACATCCTGGGTATTTTAGAGGATGTATGAAACTAGAACCTGTAGTCGAATTCCCTTTGGATAAATGTACAGTATCGAGTGTTTTACCTTAAATAAAATACTCGGCGTTGAGATTCGCAGTAACTGGTGTGAATAACAGTATATTTTTAAAGATAAAGAAAGACTTTGTACGTTGGTTTATATAATATAACGACTAAGACGAAAACGGACGTAGCGAATGTATCAGAAAAATGAAGCCAGAGAAAGCCATATTAAAGGTGGAAAACCGAAGGGCATGTATGTATGGATGTATGTAACTAGTTCGAAGGAGGTCCGCTCTCTTCTAGCTACCCTGGCGTGAAATTTTAGTACTCGTCTCGAAAAATGATTTGGTCCGGATCTCCCGTTCAGAATGAATGTTGCCGAATGGAGCAGCAGGAGAATTAAGATAACAAGTAGTGTCACTATACTATGTGCCAGTAACGCATTACTGGATTGATTTGGGCTATCAGAAATCCTCATGGAATGGCAGGATGAGTCCCTTCCCGTATTGTTTGCGGCTATAGGCGTCGGTAACCGCTTACCATTAGGCGACCCATTACTAGAAACTCTAGACCACTATTTTGACCGGACCTAGTCCATCGTCGCTATAATAGCGACGATACGGTCGAATGTTTGGATGGTTGGTGACCTTGGACCGCCAATATCGATATCCTATTTAGATACCTACTAACTATAGCTAAATGATATAGCACAGGTGCGGCTGCTATCAAGCAAGATTATTGTGAGGGCAGTGCCTAAAGGTCACACCTAACGGCAATTTAATACTAGTCCAATTAAGCGGGAGTACTTAGCGGCCACGCCGACCATTGCAAACAAAGTATGCTATTTAATGTATTGGTATGGTAGGGGGTAGCTCAGATTACAGGTGGATAGTTTCAACTTATTTGTTAGGTTCGACATCACCGTAGATAATCTCAGAAACCTAGGGAGGATTCACATTCCGTTTTCTCGAATTGCGATGATATTTTAAGACTCACATAATTTAATTTACATGAGTCACTCACATAGTTTAATTTAGATAAGACACACCATGACCTTTACGGTGGAGGAAAACATAGAGAACCTGCTTACGTCTGAGAAGCAATTCAAGAAATTCACATTGACACCTAAAATATATCTCTGGCGGAAAGTGGGTGTGTGGGTACTACCAATACACCTCTGCCATCCCCTTCGGGGACCCTTGTGAGAGGTACTTTTTAATGTGATGATTCATAAAGCACGGTCGGCCTAGTTTAAGATCCAATGTAGAATGTCTTGAATTTATTTTATTCGAATTAATTATATATCGAATTACTTAATTATATTTTAACTATGAATACACACAGGCAGTCATTAGTATAGTATATATCCCTCGATGTAGGGTTTACGTACAATAGTTTACAAACTTAAAGCAATCTTGGTAGCTAATGGAGCGCCGCGATTGGTGTACCGTATAAGTTTGTATAGTAAACAATAAGACCACATTTCAACGATGATATCATCGCCGATTGGGGTACCATAACATAACAACTGGAGCCTCCTAACGTTTTGACCATCTTACTAAAGGTTACTATAATATATTTCATCCACATATGGTGTTTAGAAAATTCAGTCTGTATGTAAGTAGTCAAATTAAGTAATACCTGCGCACACAGCCTCATCTAGTACATACAAACATCAGCTTTTTCCTTAGCTTTCGCCTTATATTATAACGTTAAACTTCAGAATTTTTTTTCCTAGAAGTTTAACTTTATAATGACGGTACAATCTATTCAATTGTATTTCATGTAAACAATTTAAACCTGTAAAAAGTACAAATACTTACGTACTTATGTAAGTATTTATGTAATTACTCAAACCTAGGTTTTTCATATATGTATGTACCTAATGTAGCAATAAAGGATATCAAAACTCATTACACAATATACAGTGTAGGTAGATTATTGTGCTCTAATTGCTGCTAAGATTTCTCTAGTTTCTCCAAAGATACCAGACACGTACTTCTCTAACCTAATACCCCAGTAACTATGTGTCAATAGAACCCAATCAAGCGAAACGTCTCTTACCGAGGACATAGCGACACTACACTAATAGGCATAATAGAATGTCTGTCTGTACTTTGTATGTCGCGAAGAAAGTGCCATAATTCGAACAACGTGACCAGACGCGACGCGACACTAAACTCCACTTTTGAGTTATCTGCCTATCAGTAACCATAATATTATAGATTCTGGTAAAACTGTATATTAATTACATAGGTAGTTGTAAAGTTCGTCGATTACAAGAAGTCAAAGTACAGTAACGTCGATATATTATGTACACATAACAGATCTTCAATAAGTCTTTGATATAACTACATTGCAGAGACTGGGCAAGCAATCAACTTAACGGAATCCAGCATTACATTGCAGACTTCGTAGATGTGGCGTATGTGGCTCTATGTTGTTGTTGTACCTGTTTATACCGAGGTTGATATACGAACATATTTTTTCTTTCAAGCTTTGATCGAAATTGCGACTTATATTTTCTACTAGCAGCGCCCTGCGGTTTCCCCGAACTATAATCACAAAATTTATTATACATATATAATATATATGAAAAATACAAGCCTAAGTTACGTATTATAGCATTAGCTATCGGCCAGTGAAATTACCGTCAAAATCGATCCAGAAATCGTTTGGGAAATTTGCTGGAACAAACAAGCAGATTAATGGTATGTAATACATTGTGTTTTAGTCATAAATACCGTACATGCTTTCATATGCATTTATAAAAAACAGTTTCAAATTACAAACAGACACATTCAAAATTATATTAATAGCACGTGATAAGGATGATTGTGTAGTCAGAGAATACTTAAAGTAAAACCAATTGTATCGATTTCACCTAGTAGCCAATTTGGCAGTCTAGCTGGCGTGAGATTAACAGTATGACAATAGTTTGCCTCGTGTGTCCATCCAACTGTGGCCGTAATCCAGGCCGCGTTACAAAACGCTTAGTGAACTGGTTCAGGGACAATGCTATAATTGAATTGTGTAACACCTGAAGCTCTTCTAGTTTTAAGTCTAATTTCACTATTTACTAAACAATCGTATTATAAGTAATTATTTAATAAACTAAAAAGATGATGGTGATCGATCACAGAAGGGTAAGGAGCGCTTGCAATATCACGTGGGGTATCAATTGCACTATTGCCGACCTCGCGATTAGAAACATAGTTTTTCCGTACATTCCATACCGCTATCATGATAGGAACTGATGATATTTGGGAAATTCTAGAAACAATTCAGCCATCCAGTCGGCCAAACCATAGCGTTCACCGCAAGCACACTTAATTATTCAAGAATGGTTTATTTGACTGTGATCATGTTGAAGCACAGAAACTAACTTCGAAAGGCTAAAATTATAATTAATTAAGTTGACTTCTTTAGCCTACTTGTCCAACTAAAAAAACACGTACAATATTTTTCTCGTTAACCGCGTCGAATACCTCGAATCAGTCATTAAGAAAAAGACCTCGGGCATTTTCAGAATAGGTGCCTGCCTAAACCTACCTAGTAATCATTTCACTTTCTCTTACATAGTGTAGTTTTCAATCTTTGGATTAAGATTAACATATTGATTACAGGTGGTACCAAATGAGCTCATTTCAAAACTAGGTAGCAAGTCGAGTGGAATGCGGGCCGCCGCGCCACCGGCCTTGCAGCTTGCCAACGCTGACCACTCTCGCACACTCCCAGATCTAAATACACACTGTATAATAAGCAATATCGTCATTTCCCTGCACACATATATGCACACTACGTATGCGTGGAGGGCATTGACCGCAACCTCAGTATTATCAATTAGGAAAAGTGACATGAATGTTTAAAAAAAGTATATTATCCGAAAAGGTACTGACTGACTGACTTCTACCTACCTACTTACCTAGGTAGTTAGAAAGGTACTTCCAGTTCTTAATCAAAAGAGAAATCAAAAACACAATTTTGTGGGTCATGCATGGGTGTGGGCTTTTTTTTAATATGTTAATAACCATAAATCAAAGAATTTAGGAAAAAAACAAGTTCATAATTTTCTTTTAGCTTACAATCATGAGAGTAAGCCACAGCTTAATACTTGGTCACTGGAAACCCATGCATTCATAATGCATTTCCTAAGATACTTTCTCAATCACTGATGTTTCAAAAAGAAAACAAATGAATTGAGAACCTCTTAGAAGGTTTTTTATACAGTTATTGATGTACAATATTTGTATACGAATGTTTAAGGGAGAATATTGGCAAACCTTAAGTTGAAACCACCTTTATTGAAGTTACTGCTTGAAATTAGTTCAATTTCAAACAATATAGGGGGATAAGTGTAATAGCTATAAAATAAATTAAATATAGGTATATATATAATCTATAGTAATATTATAAATAGACAGAATTTTTTCCTTTGAATGCACTAATCTCAGGGACTACTATCTGATTTAAAAAAGTTTTGGTGTTAGATAACCCTTCTTTGAGCAAGGCTATATCATATCATATATGTATGAGTGGTGAGTGGAAGTAGATATATATAAAAATGAATGTTTGTCTAGTTGTGTCAGTGTCAGCTGGACTAGTTATAATGAATTTTTGTACATAATGACCCTGGATATACCTTAAGTATGCTAAATGCATAAGTTAATGGCATTGTGTCATGACTCACAGTCTTCATGACTTTTCCTCAAACAATTTGCATTATGGAATCATGGAATAATTAGTACTTCATTTAATGCAACCTAGCATAATTGAGTAAGATTATTTTGACAATTAGTTAGTAATATGTAAGTATAAACATTTAGAACTAATTTTGCCATATAAATTGGTATTCTTTGAATTGGCTTATCTTTGAATGAAATTGATACTCACAATATAATTTTTCACCAACACTATACATAGTCAGGTCCATATAATTATGTAGGTACTTAAGGATAAAACAATTAAATGTATTTCGAAAATTTTATGTGTATATATATATATATATATATATATATATATATCATCACACCTTCTCACAAGGGTCCCCAAAGGGATAGGCAGAGGTGTATAGGTAATACCCACACACCCACTTTCTGCCAGAGGTATATTAGGTGCCAACGTGACAGATGGCGAGTCCATCGCCATTACTCCAGCATGACTATACATACGACTTTGAATTTCTTTTCAGACGTATGCAGGTTTCCTCTCAAAAATTTATGTAAATGTAAAAAATATGTTTTAATTGTTTACTTAAAGATAATACAAAGGAAAAATACAGCAAGTATTTCCTCATGTGCACTTGTATTCTTGGCTCACAAAGTTTTTAGTCAACCTATTTTATTACTTTTAGGTTGAGTTTATTTGAGTACATGTAGACAACTAAAAATGTTTAGCTATCTTAATGGTTAAATGACTGGTCCCATTAGATAAAGCTTCAATGTATATACCTACTCATTATGTTCAACACACACATGCTTATATTTTTGATAAGAAAAACAAATATTTCTGTGGATAAAGTTAAAGTTTATGATTTAAAGTTTTGGATTAATTTTATACACATATTTGTACAAATTGATGGTTCAATCTGAGGGAAACAAAACCAACATTTTATTTTGCTTGTCAATTTAACATTCCAAAGAAGTCCATAAGAGGTAGGTCATATCAACACCTGGATTTCTCTTACTACATCATATTATGGGAGACTTCTCATTTTTGCTCTAAGAAACTTAATCAAATAGAAGCTGTTGTATCTATTAAATAATATATACATAAGTAAAGTGAAAGTTGATTTTTCTTTCCAAATCCAGGATGCACTATCATTTTAATAGAATCTAGTTTTCTACCAAACGAAAACAAAAAGCCTTACACAGCATTAGCAATACATAGATATCTCAATAAGTACCTGGGTATATCTAACAATCTTTCAAACCAAAATGTATATTATTAGAAGAAATATTGTCTGGTGATTTAGTGCACAAGCAGAACGGCTTGGTACGCGTTATTCTGTTTACACATAAGGAATCACTTTTTAAATATTAAATAAGGAAATATTTAATTACCAACTTTTAAACACGAATTAACACGGAAGATATCCACCAGCTGCTTTCAAAATACATCAAACCGTTTCCTTTTTGCAATATAATTCTACACAAACATTGTTCGTTTTAAAGACCCGAATTATAAATGATATCTCCTGATAGTGCTATCAAACTTGTTAAGTTTTTCTAGTGAATCGCAGTTTTCCATTAACTAGTGAAACTTACCCAAAGCTCAATACCCCAATTCATTTTGGCGAGTATAGGATCACTTCACGTACACAAAAAACACATTGGAGCTTCACTTATCACTTAAAAATGTACTACATGGAAAGTTTAATCACATTAATTTTATTTGTTTTATCACTACCACCATTTCAAAACACATTCCACA
>JACCPG010003493.1:0-15577 GCA_016069955.1 Drepana arcuata
TTATATGACTTTCGGTGTAACCCATGTCAGCCCGTCCTTTTGCCAGACCAAACCATTTGTAGCGAGTGTGGCGCAGAAACAATTATAAAATATTCACCGAAATTTAATGTCACTACAGTTTTGTCTGACAGTTTTAATTCCACAAACAATACATAGCTCACAACAGCCGCAATGCTGTTAATAAATGCGCTTTCATGTTGTTAGACGAACATCTGCATATATTTACACTTACAAACTTTTCGCATTAATGGTACTTTTAATGATGTGTTTTTGGTGGTGTTAAATAAGACTCTCATATAAGATTTGGTAATTTTTTTTTTTGCGGTGTTGTTGTGATCTTAGTGAGTATGCTTAGAATGATGTTGTGCAGTAAGGATGCAATAAAGGGCCTGTTAACAGTCGATAATAATCAAACCTTAGTGTATACATTATGTCTGGAGGCAATATTCGAAATACGTAAACCTATGCCATAGAAAGGCATTTGTAGTGCGCATGTCATGAATAAAATATAAAAACAACAATTTAGTGAACTTAATACTCATTTTTGTGGTTGGACTTCTTGGTTTGGACATATAGAAAGAATGAGTGAAGGAAGATTGACGAAACAGATATACAAAGCAAAAGTGTGTGCAAGAAGAGGCAGAGGAAGGCCACGTTCCAACTATGTACCTGGATCAAATCGATTGGACGCTCAAGGACGGGAACGTTAAGAGTACTCGAAACCGACAAGCATGTATGAAGAGACTGATGAATGTAGACGAAGCGAAAGAGGTATGGAAGTCTAGAGAGAACTGGCGTTCTATACTCTCTGCCTACCCCGTTAGGGACTTGGCGTGATGATATGTATATGTATGTAATACTCATAATAATTTGTATAGTATGTCGCGCTCCAAATAGATACAATGTTATCCAGACATCATATTATACAGTATGCAACGTCATGAGAAACTTGCCTTGATCTATCTACACTTTAATTAGTAGGATAAACATCGTCATATCAGAGATGATAATCAATAAAAAAGCCCCATAAATAAGATCGCTTAAACTCTTCAAGGTGCTTATGAAATAAGAATCCCATTGATCCCACACTGACCTTAGCCGAACCGTAGTCTGATTTACGTAAGATTTACTGCCTTACATTTATTATGCAGACAACGTTGACAATTGAGGCAACTATTTATCGACAAGATGTCTGACAATACACCTGCGCATAATGCATTTAACAAACGTGATTTAGAATAATAAATGTATTCTATTCCTTATTCTCATTTAGAGCGCTCGAGAACTGGTTGTGCTACGAATGAGAAAGGGCTATGTTTGATAAGCCTATCTTATTTTCTATAGCAGCATATTTGTAAGCTCTTTGTCACAAGCTTTGGGGTACTTATAGAATTCTTAAGCATTTAATATTATAGTACCGATTCTTCTATTAAAAAATATTTTTGGACTTAGAATATTAAAGTTAAGCTATAACTTAAAGAAAATTAATAGCAAACGAGAAGACTCATTATTAAGTATTTTTGCTTACACTATCGTTCTTACTATTATTATTTATTGAATGTTATATTACTTTAATTTGGTTTTAGAACCGTGGTGGCGGAGTGGTTCGTGTTGTTGCCCGCAACAAAAACATTGCATTTTCCAATCAGTCGGGATTACCGGGGTATCAATGACTTTTTCTGAACTTAGTACTAACTAAGTAAGTACATTGATTAGTCAAACCACGAGCTTTACGGTGAAGTAGAACATCAAGGGGCAACCTGCATGCGTTTGAGAAGATATTCAAAAGGCGTATTTATAGTCGTGCTTGAGTAACGACGATGGACTCGCCCGCAATCTGTCATATCGACGCCTAAAATATATATCTCTGGCGGAATGTAGGTGTGCGGGAACTACCAACATATCTCTGCTTACCTCTTCAAGGAACCTCGTGGGAAGGCGTGAAGATATATCGTTTTTATAACTTTAATATAAACAAGAAAAACTGGCCAGCATCTCTTTTATCGTTTTTCCCGTCATTATTTGCCTTATGCTAGCATTTTTATTTAAGATAATATTTGATATCCTGATCTAAAACTTGTGTAACGAGATGATTCATTGTTCTGTGTTGCTTCGAATTAAAATATTATCAGTTTTCTGTATAAATTAAGTTAATTTCTGATACACAAATTGTCATCAATTCGAAATAAACTATTAGAATAAATAATCTATCGGCGTTGTTGACCGACCCCTAAAGTAATAGGTCTGTTTAACTCCGTTATGACTATAAAAGTCTTATTTGTAAAACACTGGCATTCCTATGCCTTAATTAACTGCATGTATAGGTCCAACCATCCGTGTCCAGTTCCGAAATAATTCTCCAGGTCATTAGGCCATCCGGCTTGGTCTAGTTATTATATAATACAGAACGCAACACATAATGTAAAGTACAACATTATTATTAATTGCATAATAATAAACGTTGTTGGTTAAGCTTCACCGCTTCTGTGAGTCGACATTACTAACAGGCGAGTTGTAATAACGCGGTAATATGATGTAGACAAGTAATATAACGTATTCCGTCCCACCTGGTGGCGGCGGGGTGGCGGGGCGCTGTTTTTGCTCTTACACGCGATCATGACGCATACTACAGGTACTGACGAGTACAAAACTGTTTTATAGATTTTGTACCAATTGATACTTAGCTTTAACGCGTAAAAAAATTTACTAAGTAAAGCCTTATAGTTGTCTTGCCGATGATTGTACTTATTGAAATCTAGGCGCACTGGGAATATTTTGCAAATTTTACGTACACAAAAAGATTTTTTATTACATTTGTTCGACCTTTGCACAAACATATTGGCTTAGTTCAAAGTTCGTCCACTATGGGGGCACTATACTACACTCTTTTGTTCGTTTCATTTATATAAGCTATTGTATGCATTTTTTCTTTTTAATAATTTAATCAAAGCATTATTTTTGGACATACATCTTATTTATGTTCATATTATTATCAAGCGTATATTAAATATGACTTTTTTATTCACTTTTCTCCCCGAAAGTACATCAACGACGAAGGCTTTAGATTATTATTAATTATTACGCGCGACCGACGGCATGCGGTGCGTTCACTATGGGTAAAAAAAAATGCAAAACATACATTTCATTTCAACCCCTGTTGGGTGCACCTACCTATTAATTAATTAGTAGCCACCTGCTACCGCGACATCCTACTGTGGCAGTTTAAATAAAAATAATTACTATCGTTAATTTTCCACGATAATGTTAGCAGAAAAACCTTATTTATTTACGGTGAGTTCAATCAGACGGGTAGCGCTAGGAAGGTCCTTATGGGACATGTATTTTATCTGACAACATGATGTTCAAGCTGTAAGAGAGCTGGTGAACTCAGTGAAGCGCCAAATAAAGCACTCTGTCTACTTAGTAAAGGATTCGTGATGATATGTATGTACATATGTGAATTTTGATAATAATTTACACTATTTGTTGTATACATATGTATCTTATTCCATTTAGCGCATCAAATTATGACGATAAACATGACATTTTAAGGCTTAATTCTCTTTCTGTCATAACATTAAAACGTGACAATAATAATATAAATTAGTGTCAGCTTAAATCACAGTAAGGGTAATACATTTTATTTCCTATATTGAATAATATTACGTCAATATTATTTCTAAAAACGTGATGCAATATTGAACACAGAAAACGCTGTTATTTTGCACGGAAAATCATACATCGTATTATATCGTCGCCCATTCGAGCCGTGTTACGGTTTTCGAGCATTATTTCCTTGAAAAATTGCCTTCGGCGTCGGCTCGCTGGATGGGCGAATTTGTAAGTAATATTTATGTAAGCACAAGTAGAATAATGATATGTATATCATTTGGGACCGTTTGGGAGCCGAGGGAAGCATTCGTCAGCTCTCAGGTGGGCGGCCTATGATCCTGTTATTATGTGTACTTTATTTTTTGCTTCATTACAATACGAGCTTATCAACTCTCGGGAGCACATCTATCGTGTGTGTGGTCTTACATATTTTAAGGTTTGTTTTTATCGTCGCTTATTAATGATAGTAATATAACGATCTTTAGTTTCAGGAAGGGCACTAGGACTAGGTATAGGATAAAATACCAATAAATTGAATAGCCTAGTTCATTTATTTAAGGCAGGTGGGGCACAAGGGAATCTTCGAAATGTAATGTAACTTTTTGTAACCTTACTAACATTATTCAAGCCTGTTAGCATCTCAGTCAAATTAAGATTTCTCCTCAAAAGGTAAGTAAACACAATAAATGTTGATATTTTCATTCCAACGCTCGGTAGTCTCCCGACAATTTAATAAATGTCGGATAAGTGAGCATTAATCCCCACCAGTCATTGACCGGATCATAACCAAAAATCTTCAGTAAGTCGGCAAGCGGGCGCATGGAGCGCAACGTGAAAAACGATGTCCATTAAGGAAGTGAATACATTTAAAATAATCGGCTTAGCCGTCCGACGTTGACGTATATTCGTACTTATCTCACGGAGATACCGGCACAGATATCCCGGACTAATCCCTTACACAAACATCTGAAAAAGACTCGGCACTCCTTGTAAGGTTGATCCCTAATTGAATGGACCGCGAGCAGTGCTTTGAATCGGACAAAAGTGTCTAATAATTTATGCTTATAATCCGGCGCAGGCTCCGTTCAGTTTTATTCGTTTTTGGAATTGACTTTATTTTCCATTGTAGGGTATAGATATTAATGCGATGATACTGGACCGGTCACAATATTACCAGCATTCATCCAATTTTGATATTTAATGGCTGTCACGCCCTCCTGCATATTTACGTCCCACTAGATTAACGAAACATTAACAGAAATGCATGCTCTTAGCTGAGAGGAAATGCGAAGTGAGGAAGATGAAATCGTAAAGTTGTCAACAAAACTTGACTTGACAACAAAAATAGATAAGATCATATAAACACAACGTATAGCTCGGCATCCTTACGCATTTTACAGTAATCAGGTTGTCTCCATTAATTTTTAAGGACTTCCTTTGAAACGCGCCGTGTTTACTCACGAAACAAGGAAACTTTTAATGGAGTTACAATTCGTTGACCCTCAAAGTACTGTTTCAGAAGTCAATTGCGTTTTACAACTTATCACACAGCTTCTTCTTAATGTATCTTAACCACAAAATAATTGTTTTTGATACTAGATACGTAATTATTATAATTTTTATCTATTTTATTTAACATATTTGATTATAATTACAATTACACTGAAGCACACCAGTAACCACTGTCGTTTGTCTGATATGCCGTACTAGCCGTGCTTATCTACTTTGGCTTAGGCGACATAGTTCGTTGAATGTGGACGAAGCGAAAGAGGTATGTAAGTCTAGAGAGAACTGGCGCTCTATACAATTTGCCCCGTTAGGGACTCGCCGTGATGATATATATGACAGTTCGTTTATTAAATTAAGCTAAGAAGGTTGGACTATTTCGTGATCTATCATAAGGAGCAGAGTATTGACATATGTCATACAACGTAACATATTCGCACACTGCCTTTACAGAATACGCATATTCCGTTAATTGACTGAATGTCGTAGTTCGTATGTACGTTTATCGTTCGTATATACAAAACCGTAAGTCGTTGAATATTCCCTGAGCGTTCAACGAAACACAGCTTATCGATCTCAGCGCTAAAACTGTAAACGTGTCGCCAATTATGGATGACTTAAAGTAGTTCAGTCATAGAAGGTTAAAAGTAAACATTTCCCTTGGACATTTATTTATAAAATTACATGTAAACTCACTCGGGGGAAATTATTTTCAACTTACACACGAAACTCTTCGTTCAGTGTTATAAAATTTCAAAAGAATTTTAGAGGACATAAAGCTTTTGTACCTACTTCAAGAATGGCCGGTCTTACTAAAGCATTAACTGAATTTTATTACACCTGTAATACTAAAAATATATTAACGAGGCAAAATACCCGCTGTATTACAATATAAAATGGGTTGGAGGTCAGTTAATACCTATTTGTTAAAATCGAGCCTCACGAGAACGCGTTAAAACTTAAAAACATTAGCGATATCGAGCTTGATGTAATTACAAATCTAAAAAACTATGTAGGTATGCTTAAAGAGACCAACAACTTATATTTCTACTATCGTTATTCAGTACATCGTTAAGCCCCATTTCTCTATCAGTAATTTGAGAACCACAGAACCAATTTGCATTTATTTCTCTGCGTCCAATCGCGTCTTAACGGCTTAGCGTACTAATAAAACAGCAATATTGCAAATAATAATAAAACTAAAGTATTTTCAGTACTAAGTGGGAAGTGGAAGCTTATCTTCTGAACAAGGGACATATTTACGTCAGATGGAATATTTTTTAATGCACTGGCATTGAAAATTGGTGTGGTGGATGACAGACGCTACATAGCTTTGGTCTATAATTATTGGATTACTTCTAAGTTTAAATTTAAGTTTTAATTCTATTTGCGCTTCACTTGGTTTTTAATAAATTACATTGTTTTTTTTATTCACATCTTCTTCGTGTTCATAATACAATTATTGGTCCTGGATGTAAATCATGGCATAGGTAGAGATCGCGAGATAGAGAGAGCGAAATAGATTTACAGTCTATTTGATTTGATTAATTTGAAACACAGGATATTTAGCGGCTAGCTTTAGCTTTATAATTGATATGTGAAGTCAGATGCTTACCATCAGTAAAATCTTTTTTTTACTACGTGTATTTCAAAAATATCCAACCCCGTTTCATTTGTGTCAACAAAAAACTTGTCCCAAAATCACATCATTGTCTTATAAAAATAATGCCGAGGTGCGTTCCAACGGCACTCTTGGCGTTTGAAGTGGCTTCCAGCTCGATGCGATATGAATTTATTATGGGAAAACTATCTACTTGAAGTTGTGGTTTGACGCGAACGTCTCTCATCGCACTCCGTGAGGGCTTATGTCTACAAATAATTACGAACAATCTCATTAGAATGCCTTCTGAAGCACCTGTGAAGTGTCGGGAAGTGCTTGAAATCATTATGGCTCACTACTGAATGTTTAATTGAAGAATTTAGAGAAAGCAGAATATACAAGCCATAATGTGAGTATTAAATTCTAGAAGGATGATAAATACGGATAAATTTAAAACGTGTAGGATATCACCAAAGTTTGACCAGAGATGTATCCCTTCTTTTACCGGAGACATATTTAGGTGCTAACGTGACAGCAGGCAAGCTCGTCGCATTTTCTCGGGAACAATTGGGTTTGCACGGGTATGCAGGTTCCTTTTCTAAGTTTTCAGCGTAAAGCTCGTGGAGTGGTCGTCAAAAACGCAATGGTACAGGTGAGATTAAAACTTGACATGTTCCTAGATTTTATATCACCAATCAAATTATGGTCCTAATTAACAGATGCTGCAATACTTAGATACCTATTGCAGATAATCTTGACTAGGACTGCTGCCAACCTAGCATACATACAATTTAGATAAATTGCTTAGGGCAAAGAGCAGAGATTTGTTTAAAAGCGCTCATGTTACTACAACTATTTTAAAGGTATTTTGTAACAATAGACAACATGGAACCCTCCTACCTCTTTGAACAATAAGATTAAAATCACGTTACGTTCCAACTAAAATGAATAATTGCTCAATTTTTCTACACGTGCAATCAAAGTTAATCTCAAAACTCATAGAACAATTCTTAATAACAAACTGCGATATATCATTGGTTTGGTACCTGTATGTTTGGAAGTACCTATTCATTCCCAACGTGGACCATCTCGATAATCATTCCCAAAAGTTGATTAATGGTTATTGCGGTTAGTAGTCAATTAACTTTAGAAAGCAAAGCAGTACCAGTCAAGTTGCCATCAACAAATCGTTCAGCGAGTGCACTCAAATGTACCGGCGCGTCGTCTGTGACATCTTTATCCTGACGCTCCCGCGCATTAGTCGTTACGTTTCTTTAACGCCTGCGCACATGTAGATATGTTTTAAAACCCTCTTCCCGTCCTCACAAGTCTGACGAATTAAATTATTAACGCCTCGGGCAGCTGTTCTACACAAATCAAAGTGCTTCTTCCCGAACACTTCGAGAGCACGATCGTCGCCCCATAGTCTTTACGATCATTTTATGAGCGCGTTCAAATTCAACAAAATTCAGTCAAAATGTTCTTAGCACAGGGGTGGGTATATGATTGTTTCCACGACAAATATATTAGTGCGGACATGTCGTAAACATGTTTATTTTACGTCTCGCGATATCCATGGTTATTGTTCTTTGAAGTTAACTCACTAGCTTTGACTTCTCGTCAGCTTTGATGTTCTAGATAGTGGCTTAGCGCGCCTTAATAACGCCACCGTCTCATAAATCAAATCGACATTTGTCAACTCATGCGTAAGTTTGTTTTGCGGAATATTACTCAACTAATACCAGAATAGCTTTGATGTGCCTCAGTGGCGAAATTACCGAGCTTGGGAAATGGTAATGCTATGCTAGAGTACATCGTCAGCAATATTTCTACTTAACGGTGATATATTTCGACAAGCAATATCATCGCCAAAACGTAGTGTTGTCATCACGTTGTTAGAAATATCTTAAAACCAGGTTATAAATTATTTCCACTTTCCACGCGAATACCGAGTATTTGTCGTCCCGGCGTGAGGTGGGTATTAAGATATTGCTTCGTATTCCTTGGGGTCTCATTACGGGCCAACGCGGGGGCTCGGCACCTCTAATATTTCACTCTTAGCTAGGGGTTTCGAGAACCAAACAGTTTCTTCTAAAACGGACTAAATTTGCACTTTTCTCATTAACATAAAGCTATCGTGATGCTACGTTCACAGAGCATGTTTTTGCTGCTTGATACTGTTTACTCTTCATTTCATTAGGGGCAAATGCTTTGTGAAAAAGAGCGCAAGAGCGATTCGTTAAAAAGGTTGTTTTGATGGTAGTTACATTAAGGTAATTGGTGCACGGCTGCAAAACATTTTTATGGGCTATCGTGTTGGTCGTTTGGGGTAGCTAGACCCATGATCTTTGCCGCCAGCAAAATTTTATACGGACTCAACGTTAATGGAACGAATTAAATTATCCCATGGATAATTTGGCTCTCAAGATTTATTCAACAACAAACAGCTGAATGTTTTTTCTGTATTTATTTATTTTTAATTTACTTTACAATATAGGTTAGAATATTATACATACTTTATGTTGGTTTGATGTGGATAATAAAGTATTGGAGTGTAATATAGCACTGAGAGAACTGACCAAATATAGCGAAATCCTATTTAAATATTCATATTGATCATGAGCTCATATTATATTCAGATTTATATGAAACATACAAAATTATTTTTCTTTACTTAACGTACAATAGTTTCATTAATAATAGTTTTAAAAGTAGTTACTACAAGTTGTTCCGGAATAACACTTGAAACATATGTTGTAATTTTTTTCATATTTTCTACTTATGATGCTACAAATAATAACACAAGTAATCGCTATACTAATTGAAAATTTAAATTGACGATTCTCTACTCGCTCCCAACAACATAAGCGTCAACTGTAGAAATAAGTCATCATTCCACTTCATACGTGTAATTGTGATTGCGCCCGCGCCCATATCTAAGGTCTACGGATCAATTTACTCTCACAATAACTTTAATATAAAGTCATCACGATGAATGGAGAATAATAATTCGGGTGTGAATTAAAGAAATTCTATGTTGATGTTATCTCGAGCGTGAGTCGCGTGTGCGAGAGGAAACTGAGATGCGACGTTATTAAAAAGGGCACATGTGGCCCGAGATGCGTATCGCAGCGTCTGTTAATTACTTTTGACACGCAGCATATGATTCAATTATCATATGATTTATTCCGGTCGGAGGGTCGCGAGTTACGCCAGAGGAAAAGCATGCGATCGGTTTATTTGAGCGTTAACTATCGCGTTAATTCTGTAAAAGTATCGCATTCCGCACGCATATGGCGAGCAAATCCCTCACAAAACGGTAGCGGATTTTTTATTATGAAACTTGTCCCGTTAACACGCTACCAATCTGTGTGGCCCGGGACCTCACATTGGAATTTGAATTATGAGACACATTTTCGTAAGGTAATAACATTGCCATCATCCCGTGTTGTCACATAGACGTTTTAGATGAAAGATTCAAAAACATTAAACCGAATAAAATTATGCTCTAACCACTGTATTTCCCCGGCACTAGATAGAGCACTATAAATTGTGTGATTATCGCGTGTCGCATCTCGGATCTATGTCTGACATAAAAAGAAGCTTTAATTGCTTATTTCATCCGTCCCGTAACCAAATAATTCACTAGAAACCGCTTTCACACCAAAGCTCGCCCCGACTTAGAAACTACACGAAGTTGTTGGTAATAAATACTAATTACTGGTAAAATAAAATGATAACATCACGGCGGACATTCTTAGCATTGTAGAGACGGAATAGTAAAAAGCCGTTGTTACCATACGTAGTAAATCTTGCGTGACGCGTAATGGTCTTATGGGGTTTATTTATCGTTGTCGGTCGTTTCGAGTGAACCGTTTAATAAATATTATCACACTTTAAGTCGTCAACAAACGTGAGAAGATAGCCGTTGACCCGCTTCGTGATATTTGTCTCATTTTGAGGATTAAATGTGATCGTTGCCGAACGGCAGTCTCGTCTGTTGAATTTGTATTACAATAAAACAACGTAGGTTGGTTTACGGATCGTGCGCGTCTTTCGTAGGAGCATCTTGTATAATTAGAGTCGGTTCCAAATGGCTTTGCTACTCGAGTGTTCTTGAATGACAAAAGGCGACTTATAAACAGCCCCCGAATAGAAGGGATCCTCCGCTTAATTCTAAAGACATTTCCTGACATCTCAGCATTATTGCATTCATTGTAAATAGCTAATGTTTTTTAAATGCGTATCCGGTTCAATTAAATCGAGTGCTTTGAAGAAGACGAGTGTACACGTGGGCTTAGTGTTTTTATCTGCAAAAACTTACGAAGGAATAATTTTGAGAGACCTTTTTTTTAAGCATTGTTTGTTATTATTGAATTTATAAATCATTTTGATTATTCACTAAAATAACATCACGCCGAGTTTCTCACGCAGCAGGGAGAGAGAGTATAGCGACAGTTTTCTTTACACTTATACACCTCCTTCGTTTCATCCAGATTCAGATCAGAATCTTCACCCATACTCAGTTTTTAGTACGTTAGGATTATTATCTGTATTTTTTTATATTTATTAATATATATCTTCATATACAAACATACCGTTAAATAAAGAGAATACAATTCGAAACATAAATATAACTACACAATGGAGTAACAATGTCATTAGTGGAACAACATCTTGGCGGGGTTCCCACATTTGCCACCACATGGTACACATCGAAACATTTTCTCCTTCGCTGCAGCCTACTTTCAATAAATCTGGATTATCATTTAACTATATCCAGGCACGTACAAGTCTGTCAAGAATTCAAAATTGTATTGTACATCATGGAGACAAGGCTTAAAATGGAATAAAAGGACATTGACAAATGTGCAACCGGTACAGCATTGTGCTGGAGGAAGTGCGTGTTATTGCAGCTTATGTTTTGGAGTCGCCCGCTGAGATATTCGAGGCACCCGTCTGTTTTTTGTGACAGACCAACCGAGTGCCATAAATAATAGGTAGGGGTTCCCAAAGCATGCGAGCTTTGTAATAAATTCGATGCTCTTTTGGTAGCAAAGAAACGGGCCAACAATGATTGAATTATGGTGATGTGTTAAGCCATCGAACGGAATCCAACCTTTTATTTTCTTTTCATTTCGCGTTAATCCTCTAGCGTGTACATTTTGTGTTATTACATTCACATGTTCCCCGAAGTCGCGTCGTTATTTGGTTGGTTTATCTCCATTTTGTTACACATGCCCATCTCGGATGTGCTCCAATATCGAGTTACCTACTCCCGGCCATTTGAAAAAGACAACACGCAGATGGTTCCTACATCCGTATTGATTTTCTCTTAAAACAGAAGACATTCGAATCACACGGGACTGTTGATATTTCCTTCCTTTAAAACAAAGGCGTTGTCCGAGAGCGGTCCATTTTAAACTAAGATATATTAGTTCTCGGAGTGAGTGGACGACATGACGCCCCAGGAACGAGTTTACCAACAGATATCTACTCTGTTACTCGCCTTTACTCTGATACTATGCAATTTTAACGTCACACAAGACATTGATTAATGCTACATTAAATGTATCATTTATAACAAATGCGCAGATGTGAGCTTTTTGCTTCGTTTATTTCTTACAAGTATTAGACATGACGTGCCTCTCATGTCGCGCCAGTTAAACAAGATTAATCGTATCAAAGTAGTTATCATATGAGAAATAAAACGTTTTCGTTACAATTATGTGTAATAAATTCCTATGGTGAAACCGTCAGTGTGTGTATTAGTACTTAAACCTGCTTTCATTTTAAGATACCTGTCACTGGATGAGTAGTGTTTGTCATATAAGAGCCGGTATAGAGTTACGGCGAGTCGGGGGCCAGTTGCCGGCCGACAAGCGGCGCATCGCGAGACCCTCTCGAGTTACCCCGGATAAGTCAATCATGAGAAACGTCCACATTTACTAAAATAAAACAGTTCAAATGTTGCGTGTGGCGCTCGCGGCATAATGCGTAGCGACAGCCGACATGTTTTGTGCGAGAAAATAAAATTGATGTCGCACCGCTCCATACCTAAATAACCCACTATACGGTGCTGCAGCTAAACGCTTTTGTCTAGTTTGTAACTGGCGGCACGTCTCCTCATCGTTTTCTTTTGTTTCTCGTGCTATATTAGTTTTTCCGACAACTATTCGTGTCACACGGAAATTGCTCTGTCACAAATGTTTACTGCTAAGCGAATACGGGACTTTATTTAAATGAGCAATCCCATTAAATTGTTGTGCAGGAAATAATTGGACAAGCGTTAGCGTGGTCGAATCAGGCTAGATCCAATTTCCTGCTTCGGCCACAGTCTTCGATGAGCAAATAGCTCTTTGCAAATCAAACAAGGGTTCGCCTAGCGAATCCACATATCAACTTTGCATTGTTTCTCTCCCATCATTCAGGGCTAACCAGAGGCGTTTTCGATTATCCGCTCTCCAGAGAACAAAGCCTGTGACCGCAGAACCAAGTCAATTACATAGTTCAACAACTCAGCCCTTATAACTTTCATGGGCTACCACCGGAATACAGAAAAGGGTAGCTGTTTTCAATACGCGGGGCGAGAGTTGCGATTGACCCTTTCGAGTGTCCGCATTGACTTTTAAATTACTAATCCCGCGGGAGTAAACGGAAAAAGCGCCTATGGGTGCGTATGCTTACACGGTCGAGCACTCTCGCATATCTTCATTAAATGTTTCTGCCCAGCTTGCTCAACACTCAAACTCGCTACTCTAACCTCATCAGTGTTGCGGGCGCCACGGAATTCACATTATCATTCCTTGTACCATTCTAAAACTGGACTAGAAGTCTGTTATCACGAAATAGTTTTGAGCACGTGATCTGGTAGCAGTGATATTACTCAATCGACTCGATATCGAACTATTTCCCGCATTCTCATCGCTACTGTTAGCTTTAGTTTTATACGTAGAATTTTATCGAAGCCTAATTAAATGAACGATGTTTTAATACTTTTTATTTCTCTAAAGGTACTTTTTTCAGATGATGGCCTGCTTAATATAGACCCAGGTGGTTAACCAAGTTTTATAAGCTTCGTTACAATGTTTTGACGCACCAAGACTTTTAAAACGGAGTAGTAACTGCATACGTTTGAACATAACTTTGGTGTTGGTATGTGAAGCCGTGCCTAAGTAACGGCGATAGTCTTGCAATCTGTCTCTCAAGCACCTTTATTTAACTCTCTTCAACGTAATGAAGATAAACGTTAATATTGACTAGCTACTGCAACTGCCTGCAATGTGGGAAGTAATATTGTTATTTATTGAATTGCGAATATAAATTAACATTAAGTTATATTATTTTTGTTGAAAAAATCTGTATCATGTTTAACGACGACGACGTTATAAGGAAACACACGTAATATAAACCAATGTCTATGGACATAACGGCTGCCTTGACGGCCGTCTGGTCTAGTGTTTAGAGCTCCTGACTGCGAAACTCGAGGTCGCGGGTTCGATTCCCGCTGAGGGCAGATATTTGTGCGATGAACACGAGTATTTGTACCTTAGTCTTGGATGTCCTATGTATTTATGTATACTACATACGTAAATACTTACATAGTATGTAAGTAAATATATCGTTGTCTAGTTACCATAACACAAGCTTTGCTTAATTTGGGACTAGGTCAATTTGTGTGGAATTGTCCCAGGTATTTATAGGTATTTATAACAAAATACTCATGGGTCAAATAGTAAGTGGACTAATGTATTCAACATTCTTCACATGCTGAAACAATTAAACCCGTTCGCATTTAGATATCGTTATATCGAAACATCGGAATATGAATGCGTTTGAAAGGGGCTCGCAGTGGGGACGCAGCCAAGCGCACCAATTCCAACTGATGACTTTATACCCAGGCCTTTTTCTACGTCAGATACAAACAGTACCCTTTCGACCCGAATGAATTACTTAATTTTTGTATATTGAATATGGACCCTTGGTTATACTGAATGTCGAAATAAATTAGCGTTATCTATTGTGCTAAAGGAAGCGACGCCGTGAATTGGATTGAGTGGTTTTCGGTTCGTGAACACGGCGGGGTGATTTTTTTCATTATTTTCAACTGAGCTCATGAGTGAGAAATGTTATAATAGGATAGATAGTTGGCATATAATAAATTGCGTTGTGTAAATATTCATCATCATCATCATATCATCACGCCAAGTCCCTAACGGGGTAGGCAGAGAGTATAGAGCGCCAGTTCTCTCTAGACTTACATACCTCTTTCGCTTAGTCCACATTCATCAGTCTCTTCATACATGCTCGTAGGTTTCGAGTACTCTTAACGTTCCCGTCCTTCAGAGTCCGTCTATTTGATCCAGGTAGTTGGAACGTGGCCTTCCTCTGCCTCTTCTTGCACACACTTTTGCTTTGTATATCTGTTTCGTCAATCTTTCTTCACTCATCCTTTCTATGTCCAAACCAACGTAACATGCCTTTCTTCATCTTTACAATCACGCCCTCATTCACGCCAGTTGATTTGCGAATCTCTTCATTGCGGATTCTATCTAATCGTTACGCCGCACATTTTCCGAAGAGATCGCATCTCAAATACATTCAAGCTATTTTCATACTTCCTCTGAAGGCATACCCAGGATTCGCCATACAATAAAGGTAGGTACCAATATCGCGTTGTGGACCTTAACTCGAGGCATTCTTGCTCAGACTTTTACTGCCCACATCAACGCCGACATGGCCCCATTCACCTTATTTCCGGCGAGTTATCCTTCTTTCAAATATCTTTTCATACTTTCCATCTCGTGTGAACATGCTTCCAAGATATACAAATTCATTCACTTATAGGAGTTTGCCATT